>JAUZSU010164528.1:0-13593 GCA_034780255.1 Parotocinclus maculicauda | reverse complement strand
TTAAGACAGTGGATATAAGGCGACCCCGCCGATGGCTCTGTAATGGCGACCGGCGAGGACGACCGAACGCACCGGGGAAAGGTAGGAACCCTAACATACTGTAGTTGACTTAACTTTAACTTTATTTACTTGCTTTATATGCTTCTTTTTCTCCTCCTTTCTTCCTTTTTTCTTTTTATAACTAATGTATTTACTCATTCATTTTATTTATTTAGGTTTTGGTCTCTCAAATGTTTAATATTTTTTACCTCTAATTTTTCAAATATTAATGATTTAATACTTACTCCTTCCTTCCTTTCTCATTTCCTTTTCCATTTGCAAATACATTTGGTGATAAATTGGAGTTCCTCTGATCATCTTTACTCCTCAGAGACTCAGCCGTTCCTGGATTTTGGAACCAAATCAGGATTAGAATATTTTTTTAATAATAATTACTAATTAATTATTCATTTTCATAATGTCCCGACTTTATATAAGCAAATAATATATATTTATAAATATGTTTATTATTGTTATTATTAATAATAACAACAACAACAATAATAATAATAATAAATTAATTATTTCAATATCACATCAACAAAATAATAGTAACCGGGCTAAAGAGGGATATTTTTCTTGATTGATCTTAAATTTGTGTGTGTGTGTGTGTGTGTGTGTGTCCCAATTAGCCTCGTTACTCCAATGAGGATGGGCTGGAATAATAATTTCACACCATCGTATCCGCTTGAGGATTGTTAACAGTATGCTACACACACTCATACACACACACATATATTATATTATTATCATATTTATTATAATTATTATTTATTATATTTATTTTCCTTCCTACCTCTTTAACACAGGCTTGATACTTTTGCTCATATAAATCTTATGATCATTATTTATCCTCTTTATCTATTTCCTTTTCTGTTTAAGCAGTTTATCGGGAGCTTCATCGTTGGTCCATGTTAGCGCCACCCTGAGGACGATCCGGCATCACCCCATCAAATAGACAATACGTCCAAGGACGGTTCCTCGATTAATGTCTAATAAACAGACCTTGCATTTAATCTCTGGATTCAGGGACAGAGCCTGGTGTGTGACAGGGTGAGACACACGCGCACACACACACACACAAACACACACACATGCACTGGTAGTGGGAGTGGATCTTATTGTCTTGCAATTAAAGCTGCAGGCTTTCTAATTCCTGTGTGTTCTTTAGTCACTTGTCCTATTCGTTACGCCCTTTGACGTTCCGGTCTATCCTGAGACCCAGCTACGGTTGGGGAGACGCAACGGACGCTTGGGGAAGCCGGATCTGTCGTTGCATGAATGATGCAGAGCTGGAAGGTGGATTCGTCGCACCTCCAAGGCTCAGTCGCCATGGTTCTGGCTTTGTGACTCGACCATGCAGGGGGGTGGATGGACAAGGGAGGGGTAAAGGAGGGGACGAGACACACGCCTCTCTCTCTGTTTCGTCTGCTCTCTCACTCTCCCCTCCCCTCTCGGTCGGATTAGACTTGCTAATTATCAGGCGTGATGGAGAGAGACACAGGGGATGCGGTGGCTTCCTCGGCTCCTCCAGCTTCCAGAAAAAGCTTCCCGTCCATCTTTCGTCCCCCGCGTTCACACTGACGTCCTTCCCAGTTACCACGCGGTGCCGTTTTGCCGCTGCAGGTTTTTTTTCCTCTCGTGGTAAAAACCCTTTCACCGCTCCGTCTCGTCGTCCTGAGGTTTCATTGTCCTCTGTTTGAGCTTGCAGGATCAATCGCAGGATGTAGGTTGGACGCTCTTCTGAGAAGACGACGCAGAGGAGAGCGCGATACCACCCGTGAACCCCGAGCCCAAGCGAGACGATAATAACCCCACAGTCTGGATCATGCACCATGGAGGGATGGGACGCAAACCATCTGTTGCACGAGACGGAAAATAAAGCAAGCATCCTGGCGTGAACAGAGATCTTCCGACCCTACACCCGAATCCTTGTGCTGCGCTTTGTTCTTCACCGACCGTTCGTTCTACCTGTCCGCGCCCCGAAAAGTACCCGATACCCACATGAGCAACTCAGGGACCCTTCAGCGTAGGACCACCTACCTCATCTCCCTCACACTGGTCAAGGTCGAGGCCATTGGGGGCGATGAAGGGGCAGAGTCGACGTCTGCAAAACCTCTGAGTCCAACCCAAGTCCCAGGCCTCGTTCAGGGTCCGGAGGATGGCTCGAAATCAAAGGAAGAGGAAAAGGTGGAAGAGGTGACAGTCAAGTTCCCACAGGAGGACAAGGAAGCCGAGGACAAGCCGGAGGTTAAGAGGAGACCGGAAAGCAAGAACGGATGTCCAATTAGGGCGCTCCCTCCAAAACCAAAAATCCCCAGCTACCCTCCTGGGGTGGGTAGATACAAGGAACCTCCGAAGGAACCTCCGAAGGAACTATACACTGGGGCATCTCCGGACACAGATGAGAAGATAGAACCGTCCAAGCTGGATGTTCACAAGACAGATGTTTCCTCAGATAAGGTCTTGGACACGGCCGTGTCGAACGGAACCACGGTCCGGCACGGAGTACCCATCCGCCTTGGGCAGTCTGCCTTGAGACCCCACGCTACAGTAACGATGAACCGGCGTGAGTTCAAGGACCCCAGCAAGACGTCCGCCTCCTCCTGCTCCGCCAAAAGCCTGGACACCAAAACCAGAGAGCATTCGCCTCCGGTCACAATCACCATGACCATGGGCCCCTACCGGGCCTCCTGGTCTGAAAGTGAGGGCCGAGGGATGTACCAGCGTCTCAGCATGGAGCCCTTAATCGTCCCAGAAGAAGGTTTCACCCCATCGGGGCTGGTGACGCGAGAAGGTCCTCAGGTGGAAAAACTTAAGACCATTTCGACATCTCTTCCAGCTCATGCTACCAGGCCTCCGGTCAAACCGCAGCGCAAGGGCAAGAGCCGGACCCTGGACAACAGCGACCTGAACTTGCTCTCTGAAGACCTGAAGAAGGGAAAGGAGACTCAAATGGGCCCTGGCCGCTACGCCACTCAGGCTCCGAGTAAAGACCGGAAAATGCTCAAGTTCATCAGCGGGATCTTTACCAAAAGCACTCAGTGTCCTGTAACGGCTCCGGTGGTGCCTGCGACCCCAATTCCTCTGCACAGCCCCACCCGGAGACGGTCCAGTGAGGAAGAAGGTCAGTGTGAAATAGATCTAGAGCTTATTCAGGACTTCCTAAGGGACCGCGGGATGAGCTCACAGAACCTTTTTTTAATCCTGTGTTTCTGTAATCCCGTTTTCTTAAGGGTTTTATAGAGGGTTGAAGATTCAAATATACGAATGTAAAACAGATCTTAAAAGTTTAAAGACTTACTGAAAATGGAAAAAATATAACCAGTGAAACGCAGAGGTAAGAAATAAGTTATTTATTTCAGTAAAGGTACTATTAATGTGATTTGAAAAAAGTCAAGTAAAAGTTAAAGTATGGTTTATTTATGCTTATTTTACTCAAGTAGTCATAAAATGTAAAAACATACACATATTTCCTTCCAAAGAATCTAATAATGTTTGTATGACAACTAGAGGAATCATCTGCAAAAATCCACATCTTTTAGAGGAACCAAAATATACAAAAACACTTTTTCAAACAAACCTCTTATATCTAGACACGGTAATCTTTAGTAATGATTTTTATCTTAAACTCTAGTTCGTAGTTCTTAGATAGATAAATCCATTCATAAAAACCATAGTCATGAGCCTGGTTTAAAAAGGTAGTAAAAAAGATTTTTTTTTAAAAATGTAGTAAGGTCAAATAAAAAGTATTTTAAAATACACTGCTCACAAAAATGAAGGGATATTTCATTAAGGGATATTTTTGTATCCTAATTTTTGTGAGCGGTGTGTTTTAAAGTTACAAAAATAATCAAGTACAGTACCTCAAAAAGTACTTAAGCTTAAGTTTAAGTAAAGTTTTAAAATTGAGCGTAACATTTCCGTGTTTGTTTTCTGCCTTCCAAAACTGTGATTCTTTTTTCTGTCAGCAGTCGTAAAGGGGTCGCTCGTACTACTTTTCTGTCATTCAAACGTGAACTAGATGTACAGTGGACCCTCGGAATTTGAATGATTCGTTATTTGAAAATTAGATTTGATGGCTTTGTGCTTTATTTCATACACTGTGTGGTTACTGAGGGGTTCCTAGGTGGTTCCTATGTGGTTCCTATGTGGTTGTCAGTCCATTGCTGTTATATAGTTGTTAGGCTGTTACTATGTGGTTGTCAGTCCATTGCTGTTATATAGTTGTTAGGCTGTTACTATGTGGTTGTTAGGCAGTTGCTGTGCTGTTGCTAAGCAGTTGTGAAGTGGTTGCAAGGCTGTGGTCAACTCCTAGGTAGCAGAAGCCTAATGTTTGGGTAGAGGATCTACGATACTGCAAAAGTTTGTACGAGAACCTCAGAAGCTGTTGGAGAAAAAAGGGTTTACATTAGTGATTGTGGAAGGGGTTGAAGAATCACAAAAATAAGATCAGAACCGGCTGTAGACTATGGAATCTGAATCCACTTAATATTCAAGTAAAACTCGAGGTTCTTGCAATAAAGGGTGAGGAGATCATCAGTTTAGGGAATTCCACCTAATCTACACATGATCTAGATCTTACTTAGATCTTCTTGGAGCTTGATTTGTTATGTGGGGGTGTCCCAGGGATCTCGCAAGACCATTCCTCGTCTTGCCAAATCCCCAGGATCCCCCACAGGGTTTAAACTGGAGCCCAAGACACAAAACCCACAGACAGATCATAAAACGTAAAGTAATGAAAGAACAATTATTAATCAAAAGGGAAAGTCAGTCATAAAACAAACAAAGAGTCCCATCCGGATCCAGAGGAGGGCGAACAGCCGAGAGACCACTGCACGACCGCAGAGCCGGGGTCAGCTGAACGGCAGGTACACCGAAGGTCCGCAGGGGCTGGGGCGTCAAGGGTCTTCAATGTGGCGTGGTGGTGAGTCCACTGGCCAAAGATCCGGAGGTCGAGGGTCCTCAATGGCAAGGGGCCACAGAGCCGGAGGGACCACATAATGGCAAAATAATAATAATAAAATAAATACAAACAAAAGAGAGCCTGAACAAAAAGAAAATAAAAGAACAAAAAAGAAATAAAAAAGGACGACTTTTAAGAGCCGGGTATGGCCAAGGATCCAGGGACTGCCCTTTTACCGCCGAGGATCAAGACACGGCCAGAGACGGCCGTGGATCTGGGGGTGGCCTCCATTAGGGATCCTAGGGCGGCATCTAGGGGCCGTGATCCGGAGGCGACCCCTCCGGCCGCGGATCCCAACGCGGGCTATGCCCGTCAGCTGCCGGGAAATGCCAGCGGCGGGGTCCATAAAGGACTAAACGAAAACTAAAATCAAAGCGCGCACAAACGAAAATAACACTGATAATAAACGCAACACGTAAACAAACGGGCTAACGTAATGAGCCGGCGAACGCAAACGTGATCGCCGGGCTTAAATAATTAAAATATCATTAATGAAAATGAAAACCGGTATGTGACAAAAGAAACAAACCAATAGATCGCCGCGGTGAATGAAAACAAATGCCATAAATGGCGTAAGGGAAAAACGGAAATAGAACGCTAAGGGAGCGGGATAAAATAACAAATTGCAGCGAAAATAGGCTCTAACATGGCTCTAACATGATTTACATTTATGTCATTTAGCAGACGCCCTCATCCAGAGCATCTGTGGGAGAGGTGGGACTTGAACACTGGACCTTCTGGTTCATAGTCCAGTGCCTTAGCCACTAGGCCACCACAGTCCCTTTTTGATTTAGAACTTATTTACACCCGACTTAGACCTAATATACACCTTCTTTAGACCTGACCCCTGTCTGATGAAAGACTAAGGGAATTTCACCTGCTTTATACCCCAGTGTTAGGGACTTTAACCCCAGAGACCCCACATACCCATAACTCAGGGTTATTGGACCTCAGGTCTGTAAGGACCCATGACCAGTGTAGTGTTACTCCGCTCTGGGTCATTGTGGTTCCACCTTAAGGCCCTGTGATGGCTTGTATTGATCTTCTCTGAGGGTTCATCTCCATTAAATGTCCTCATTATCCTGTAATGCTCTCTGAGGACGATGTGCAGCTCACTATATATGGTAATAGATTTAGATATACTGCAAAACCAGGCCGGGGTCTAACCACGATTTGGAGGAGGGTTAGGACATCAATCTGGGGCTTCCTATCATTATTTAATTCCACCTCAGTCTCAGGTTTCTGAAGATGACAAGGATGATGAAAACGGACAGGGACGCTCCCTCATGATGGGGGTTTCTTACACTTACATCATGTGATTTCCATAATTAATGGGTTCCACATCAAGGTTGTATGTGTGGAGCAGGTGATTGGGAAGCCAAAAGGTTCAGCAGTAATGAGGTTTTTTCCATAACACCTAACACACACGCGCACACACACACACACACACACACATACGCACGCACGCGCACACACACACACACACACACACACACACACACACACACTCACACACTCTGATCAAGCTATGGTGTAGCAGTTTGTATGATCACCTCTGAAGCTACTGGATCAAGAGATCCTCGTTTCTTTATACCTTCTAAAGGGTTGCCATGGATACTGGTGTTTTTTTTGTAGTTAAATCCTCACACATGTTTTATAGGCAACCGCTTGTGCAGACCACATTAATACCTGAGGAATATCTGTACAAAATAAGGATCAAGGCTCCCCTGATGCCATGCCCTCCTCAGCTTTCTGATGCCCACTCTTGGTCCTATTTCCTCATGCAATCATTCACTAGGTCCTTGTGGTCCTTTTGGGGGTCTGAGCCACACTGGTTCATATCATATCTTGCCCCTGGTGAGTGCCATGATTTACTGTTCTGCCTTCCTCTCAGGTTTCAGCGTACCTCAAAAACTGAAGGGGTTTGGTCTGATCAGACCAGGAGTGTTTTTTAAATTTAGTCCTCACACCTGATTTAGACTTAATTTAGACTTGATTTAGATTTAAGACTTAATTTAGACCTGATTTAGACTAAAATAAGACCTGATTTAGATTCAAAATTTAATTTAGACTTAACTTAGACCTGACTTATACTTAAGACTCAACTTAGACCTGATTTAAATTTAATACTTAATTCAGACTTAATTAAGACCTGATGTAAACTTAAATTTAGACCTAACTTCGACCTGAATTAGACGTTAATTAACAGAAAAATATTTTTGTAAGTAAATTAGAAATTTCTGTATTTTTTTCCTGTAGATGTCAAGACATCAAACAAACATTTAATTTGTTTATATTTGGGGCAATTTAGAGTAATCAATTAACCTAACACACATCTTTGGACTGTGAGAGGAAACCAGAGTACCAGGAGTAAACCCACGCGGACACGGATATGATAAACATGTAGACTCCACACAGAAAAAAACTCAGGCCGCTCCACCCTGCAATTAAACCTGGGACATTCTTTCTGTAAGCAACCCACCGAGCCACCGTGCTGCCCAATACTGAGTGTTAAATCATGGATCTGTTACTAAGACAGTGTTACCTGTGTGTAGTGTGTTGTGTGTAGTGTAATGAGTAGTGTAGTGTGTTGTGTGTAGTGTTTTATGTGTTGTGTGTAGTGTTATGTGTAGTGTAGTGTTGTGAGTAGTATTGTGTGTAGTGTGTTATGTGTAGTGTAGTGTTGTGAGTAGTGTTGTGTGTAGTGTATTGAGTAGTGTAGTCTGTAGTATGTTGTGTGTAGTGTAGTGTGTTGTGAGTAGTGTTGTATGTAGTGTGTTGTGTGTAGTGTGTTGTGTGTAGTGTAGTGTAGTGTTGTGTGTAGTGTGTTGTGAATAGAGTTGTATGTAGTGTGTTATGTGTAGTGTTGTGTTGTGTGTAGTGTTGTGTGTAGTGTTGGGTGTAGTGTAGTGTGCAATGTGTTGGGTGTAGTGTAGTGTGTTGTGAGTAGTGTGTTGTAAGTAATGGTGTGTGTTGTGTGTAGTGTGTTTTGTGTAGTGTAGTGAGTAGTGTAGTGTGTTGTGTGTAGTGTGTTATGTGAAGTGTAGTGTTGTGTGCAGTGTAGTGTATTGAGTAGTGTTGTATGTAGTGGGTTGTGTGTAGTGTTGTATGTAATGTGTTGTGTTGTGTGTAGTGTAGTGTAGTGTAGTGTGTAGTGTAGTGTGCAATGTGCTGTGTGTAGTGTAGTGTAGTGTGCAATGTGCTGTGTATAGTGTGTTGTGTGTAGTGTAGTGTGTTGTGAGTAGTGTTTTGTGTAGTGTGTTGTAAGTAGTGCTGTGTATAGTGTGCTGTGTGTAGTGTAGTGTTGTAAGTAATGCTGTGTGTAGTGTGTTGTGTGTAATGTAGAGTGTTGTGAGTAGTGTTTGTGTAGTGTGTTGTATGCTGTGTTGTGTGTAGTGTTGTGGAATCCTCACAAAGCAGGTGTGTCTCATTAGATCGGGTTTGTGTGTGTGCGTGTGTGCGTGCGTGTTCGTGTGTCTGCGTTGTCACCCCACACCGTTTAGCATGCATGCAGCACTTCAGTAGGAGGGGTTGCCATGGAAACAGGAAGCAGGGAGAGATGCATGGTTGGTGGTGTAGCAACAATGAACGAGGAGAGGGGCAAATAGCGAGAGAAGCTTCTGGTAGGAAGCACGAACTGTCCGAAAAGGGTCAAAATGGACTCGGTTTTGGATTTTCGAGGAGTCCTGCGTTAAATAAATGCCCTGTTCTGAGTAAGCACAGTGCACACTGACTGTTGGGTAGGGGAAATACAGTAATGTTTAAACATCTCTAATATAAAAGACTACATTACCCATAGTGCAGTGCAGCTGTTTATGTTCATATTTGGAGTTTAGAGAGACAGACTTGAAATCTGTGGAGATTTAATCGATTGATTAATTACCCGTGCATTCTGGTGAACTCCTGCTTGTTTTCATTAGAGGTTATTTATCAGTGCTGCCCTCTGGCTGCAGACTTTGTTACACAGGTGACACAAACAGAGTCTATACATTTAAATCGAATTATCTTATCCAGAATTATTAGACGTTTATTGATTGACACTGAACTATGTACATATCTCTAGATAGAGTTGCTCCTGCTCTGATCAAACACATTAAGGATAAATAGCAGAGTGTAAACAGGCTAAAGCTGTACATTTTTCCTCACTCGTAGAGAAAAATAAGAACAATCCGAGATTTCTCTCTCATAGCCTTATGGAATAATGAACTTTTTGACAACATGAAATATTTTCTAATGTATTTACTACGTAAAAGAGCAGTGAACTGTGGGGCATGCAGAAACCGTGAGAAACTAACACAGTTAATGTAGTTCTGGCGGCCACGTTACAAAGACGCAGCACCTCTTATCAATCTTGGGTGAGATGAAAGTCTTAAACATAACCTCATCTATGGGTGGTCTTCACGCTGCGGAACCAACTGATTTTAATCCCGCCTCTGGTCATGTGTGGCCTGCCCAGCTCTGGTGTATAGGTTATGTCAAGAGGATCCAAAGCAAGGACAGGGATCAGGAAGGACCAGGTGCCCCATACCAGGACATAAATGTAACGGTGTGTTTATATAATCATATTCCTGATACACAGTAACCGAGTCTGTAACTGTCACAGTTTCTCATTAGGTACTGGTCAAACCCTGAGGTACAGCAGATGGGAACACATCTCTCTCCCCCACACACACACACACACACACACACACACACACTACACTCATATCCCCACTGAGTCTGTTACAGTTCATTTCCACCTTCCGTTCCGTCTCACTTTCAGTTCGCACGCCGTCTCTGGACCATCTGCTATGGATCACGACCATCAAACTTTCAGGGTCAGAACTAATTAAACTCACTCATTAACCAAATTACACCCGTGTGAAGGGTTTGTGGAATGTTGGGATGTGGGATAAGCCTTTTCTTTTGGATTTACCAAACCATAACTGTTTTATTTTCTTTTTTTTAATTTGCAGCGTGTGCCGTGAATCAGGAATGGATATTGACTCACACCATCCAGGATCTGCATCTGGTAAGACATCGATTTACATTTGGCTGCAGGTATTTGGCTGGGGGCACCCCTGCTCTGGGTCACATCACCCCAAGGTAAACATGACCACCCAGATAAGACAGGAGGTAAAACTGAATACACACAGAGACCGAAAACAGTATGGTGATGGTCCATCCTAGATGGCTCTGAGCCCAGAGAAGTGGGCGGAGCTTCTGGACCTGGTTAATATGAGACTTGTTTTTTATACAGTTAAAGTTTTAAGTGGTATTTATGAATGTAACTCTGTATTGTAGAGCTTGATGAAGGTTTGATAAAGTAAGCCCTTACCCATGTGCTTCTATCAGATATTAATAAATGACAGTTCTTGATGCAGTGCCGTCTGAGGGAGCGGAGAGAGATCACTATTCTTCAGTTTAGGCTTTTTAGGACTGAAATTCCTCCAGATTTTGAATAGTTTAATGATATTATGCTCAGTGGAGGGAGAAATATCTACAGTAAATCCCTTCCTATCTTTATTAGAGGAACAGCGTTTATAAACATTTGGTGATAACTGGAACAGGGGTGCCAAAACTTTTGCATAAGATTTCAATTCAAATGGATGTTTTCATTTTTATAGGAATGGATGCATTTTTATATCCATCCCAGCTTTTTCTGATTTGAAGTTATATATTATTATATATATATATTTAATGTTTGTGTGTGCAGGGAGTTCTGGGTAGTTTCCGCAGTGGAAAGTCGGCACTGGTCCATCGGTACATGACCGGGAGTTACCTTCCACTGGAGAATCCTGAAGGTATTTCATATCATGTTTACTCTTGGTCCTGATTTATCCTTTCTAGATCGTATTACTGCAATTGATATTATTGATTATTGATATCAATTGTTGCCATTATGTGTGTGTGTGTGTGTGTGTTTGTGTGTGTGTGTTTGTGTCAATGATGACATAATCAGTGTGCAGGTTTGAGAAGGAGGTGCTTATTGATGGACAGAACCATATTTTAGTCATCAGAGAGGAGCCTGGACTCCCGGACACACAGGTCTGGGTTCTGTCAGAGCTTACTTAGTTGTATATAATACTGTAGCATGGTGTGTTTATTGGTTGTGTGTGTGTGTGTGTGTGTGTGTGTTTCAGTTCAGTCACTGGCTGGACGGTGTGATCCTGGTTTTCAGTTTGGAAAACGAGGGCAGTTTTTTGGAGGTTTATAACATTTACAGGCAGCTCTGTGTTCATCGGAATGTGGCTGAAATCCCCTTCATCGTGGTCGGCACTCAGGGTCAGAAACGCACAAAAAGTCTTGCTCTCAGTCTGATATAAACATGATCTCTGATAATTAAAAGACACCAAACAGCCGATCGTGGGGATCAATTAGCATGATTGTTTATTGATTAATGATCCATCTAATAATCAATAAGTTTCTGATTTGGCGTTGTTTTATATCACAGATAAAATAACGAGCTGTAATCCTCGAGTGATCGACGACGCTCGGGCCAGGCAGCTGTGTTCAGACGTCCATCGCTGTGTTTACTACGAAACCTGCGCCACCTATGGGCTCAACGTGAACCGCGTCTTTACTGACGGTGACACACACACACACACACACACACACACACGGAATGTGTACTTTCTGAAATATATTACCGTTAGACATTGATCATGTTTAATATAAGACATTTGAAGGATATTTATTAAGGCCCAGATGTCCCAAACCAGGACATTTTCTTATTGTATGTCCATGGATTATGGGGCACCCCTGGTCTGGTCACTGGACAGCCACAGGCTTTAAGTCTCTTTCTTAATTTACAGATTTATAGCTGTAATAATAATAAAGTCACTTGATTATTACAGCTGCACAGAAGATCGTCTCTATGAAGAGGCAGCTGGCCCTTTTGGCATCCTGTAGGTCCTTACCGAATTCTCCCAGTCACTCGGGTGGGTCCACCCCCCTGTCAGGAGCGTTTATGGTACAGGTATGGCCCATAACATTTTCTGTTGTGATAAATGTAAAATAAAGTATGATAAATACATAAATAATGAGTAAATTGCTGAGTTTAAAAATAACTGCTAACTGATCAGTAAATGTGTGATTGATTTGATGTTACAGGCCAGTAATGGAGGGCCGAACAGTGATTACTCCTCATCTCTACCCTCCAGTCCGGTCATTCCTCATAAACACATCAGTGCTGCATCAGGAACTGAGAAACTTAGAGGGACCGCCCACTTCACCGTCAGTTGCTCACACACACACACACACACACACACACACACACACACTTGCTTCCTCTAATCGAATGTAATTCTAAATACTGTATCTATATATATATATGTGTGTGTGTGTGTGTGTGTGTGTGTGTGTGTGTGTGTGTGTGTGTGTGTGTGTGTAGCTGCGCAGAGGCAGTGACTCTGACAGGAGGGCTGCAGACAGTAAAGCAGATTTTGGAATTGGCCGAGCGATTCCAATCAAACAGGTGAAGGATTAATAATTATTAATAATTACAGTCCAAAGTGATTAATCCGTAAATAATATCAAATAATAAAATGAAAAGCTTTTAAACAATTCTAATCTACACTCTGTCAAATCTGCTACTCTTTAACAACAAATAGTCATCGCTATTATTATTATGGTTATGATTTTCATTCTGATTGTTGTTGTTGCTATTGTTTTTTTATTATTGTTGTTTGTGTTTGTTTGGTCGTTATTTTTCTGATTACAGAGCATGTTGCTAAAGCGCAGTGGCAGTTCCCTCAAACAGGAGTGGAAGAAGAAATATGTAACGTTATCGAGTAACGGCTCTCTGAGTTACCACTGTAATGTCAGTGTAAGTTCCACACAACAGAACCACAATCTTATACTAATGATGTATTATTGCAGTCTTTTTGATTCTCTTCTCTTACTTTATTATTAGGATTACATGCAGAACGTTAACGGGAAAGAAATCGATCTGCTGCGGGTGACCGTTAAAGTACCAGGAAAGCGCCCCCCACGGGCTGTACCTTCATCAGCGCCCCTGTCTGGACTTAACGGGACAGTCCAGAACGATCCGACAGCGGACGAATCTTATTCCGGTCAGAACACTACAAATAAATGTCATAATAATAATAATAATATTAATAATAATAATCATAATAATAATTATAATAATAATAATAGCACTATGACGATGCTTATACTGCTACTTTAAAAAAAACAATGATAATAATAATTATTATAGCAGTAATAATAATGATATTTATATTATTAATAATATAAACAATGTTAGTAATAATATTTTAACCACATTAATAATGTGTGTGTGTGTGTGTGTGTGTGTGTGTGTGTGTGTGTGTGAGTGTGTTTGTGTGTTTGTGTGTTTGTGTTTGTTTAACAGGTGCAGTGTTCCAGAGTGGGAATTTAGGAGAGGAAGCAGCAGGAGTGTATGGACAGAGAAATCCGTTTGCTCTCTCTGCTGTACACAACATCGGTGTGTGTACACACTCACACACACACACACACACTCACCAAACAATATATAGGTTGTGTTAACAACAATTAAGTTGGGTGCACATTTTCCTACATTGTGTGTGTGTGTTTGTGTGTGTGTGTGTGTGTGTCTGTGTGTG
>JAUZSU010164527.1:0-25288 GCA_034780255.1 Parotocinclus maculicauda | reverse complement strand
CCGGGCACGGGGACGCTCCCGTTGTTCCCTGCTGGACATGCGCGCGCCTTTACCCCTGTGTACGATATGTCCTCAGCCATCATGCCTTTTGGACACTTCTCCGACTCGTAGAAGCAGTATGAGTTTTCTTCTTTTATGGCGGGGGGAAACGATCTGGAGCCGATCTGGCTGCCGGGCTGTTCTGTGCGACATGATCTCGACGACTCCAACCACGATTCCATCCCGTGCATATACGTACTAGGCGTGGAAACCATATTTTGAGTCTCGTTCCGTTTGTGTCCGGGAAAATACCCACAATTAGATAGTCCATAAGAATAGTTGGTGCTGGGTGGCAAGTAGGTGCCACCGCTTTGGTAATAGTGAGCAATTCCTTCAGTTCTACCGCTGATCAAAGAATCTACTAAAAAGGAATTTGCAGATGGGCTGTCGGAGCATGACATCTTCGTGGTGTAATTTGACGGTTGAAGAAGATAGCCCTTTCTGGATGTAATTTCTTGGACAAAACATGTTGAATATGATTACTGATAACCGTACAACTCAGTGCGAGTTACCAGCCAATTAAATCGCAAAGAAAAGAAAGACTCCTCCCACAGCACACACATAGCTGAACTGTTCTGTGCCGTATCCATTTCCAGCCACCAGGTTTTTCTTCAAAAGAACGCAAATAATTATTTGCATTATCCATGTTTTTTTAGTTTATGCGCATTAGATGGAATTTGGGGCGATAGTTATCATTGGCAATGACCTTAAGGGTGCTCCATTTTTTTTTACAAAATCATAAACTGCATTATACAAACACCACATGTCATAAAATGGTAAACTTTAATAATAAAGTAGAGAGTAGCTGATCAAGAAGTTAATGACTACTTACAGTTCATTCTTCAGTATTTAACTGTAACCATTTGATTTCTAAATATTATGCATTGGTTTGCATTCTATCTATCTATCTATATATATAATGGTTATTTATTACATCATATATCTATTTTAAGCAATATATGATGTTTGATACCCCTCTGAATAATATTAAACATTTGCCCTTATTTTGTTTCATATGTTTAGGCTTATACCATGGACTTTGCCAAATAAGAAACAATTAAAACATAATATTAAACTGACGTAGAACAATGCAATGATGCATATAGAAAATACACATTTTATTTTATACATTTTATTTAGGAACAGAATTATCAAAAGTACATAAAAACTGTGACGTGTTTGACAAGCATGTAGGTAGATTACATTTGGGTTTGTTCTTTTTTAGATTTCAGTTTATTTCTCTCTACAGTTTCATCGTGAATTTCCATAACAGAAATGATATTTATTATAAACTACCGTGGTTTGTCAGACGCTAAATGATTTTCCTTTTGCTCGTCTTCGATGCTGCTTGAATGTTTTTGGTTTATTTGAGTAAAGTAGTTATTAGGTTATGTGCAACCTAACTAAACGTTTAAAGAATGACTGTGCATTAATATTACGTTTTACGCTGTTTAAACAAATTTTGTGGGTAAAAACCGATTTAATTTTAAATATTTTTCAGTGTCCATTTAAGGTAACCCACGGACTTGTGCTAATTTATTATGAGCTTGCACATGACGGACTACAACATTATATTAATATCACTGTTTTGGTTAAGGTGGGAAGAGGACAATTGTTTAAATTGGCTTTTAAACTTTGGATCTGTAAAAGATAGCAAGCCATAATCCTATTCCCGTATTTAAGATAAAAGACTACACACTGTAGCTGGGGATTAGGCGGAGTTATTAATTATTTTATTCTAGTCTGCTTGTTTATCAAATTACTAACACACGCGTATATAAACAGTACGTAAATATTTACCTGTAAGACTCTGATGAGGACACAACCTCTCCAGATCCCGAAATAAATCGATTTTCGCCTGTATTAATATATCCGCGGCATTGACATTGAGCTGAGGGGCGCCATCGTGTGGAGAAAACGCCGACGATCTCGAAGAAGAGTCGGTAAGGACTAGGGCCACGGGTCTGAGACAAATGTCAGTGGAGTAAAGCGAATGCGAGCTTTCAGTTATTGTGGCTGCCGCTTTTCGCGCTCTTAGTCACAGTTAATAACCTTGGTTCTCAGACGGTTTATTGCACCGCACCCCAATTGTACAAATGCTCCAGACTAAGATGGGTTTTTATGGCCAAGTTGCTACAGCAACGCCGGTGGGGGAGGGGCGTCGAAATTCCACAGAGCCTCAAAGGATGCGCGAAGAGCTCGCTATTAGTTCACGCACGCCTTCCTGAGAACGGCTTGACGCCCTTATTGGGTTTGTCACCCTCACCTAGATGGCATTTTGATAGGCCGAGTTAAAGCTTTACAGTATGAGGGCCGCTAACTAAGTATTTTGTAGTTGGAGGTCAAGCATTTTTGTTTAAAAAAAACCCCCATTTTGATACGCTTCAGTTGTCGAGCAATTGCACATTCAAATCAAAGAGTTTGTCATCATACATTAAGTCGTCTGGGGGGTCGAAACTGGAGTGAGGGGTTTAAGTGCCGATTTGATTCACCAAGACATGCATTGCTGTGTTTTGTAGCAGTTCCGTAATGGATACGAGGCATTAATAATGGCAGTTACTTGATCCCCGAATCAATTCGAATTATCCGAGGCAATGCCGAATATCCATCAAACATTTGATCCTGTGCACGAGGAAAAATCGGGCGTGTTTTTGGTTTACGTTATATGGTTTGAGGAAATGTCAATTTCTCAATGCATAGTCAATTGGGTATTATGCAAGAAAAATGACAGTATATTGGAATTGAAATATATATTCGTATATTTTTGTAACGTGAATGGTGTGTGAAGCAGTGTCTCGTCGGCTTGGCTATTGCTTTAAGGTCATCCTATTTTTTTTTTACATTTTTCTATTCAATTTGAGATTTTCTATCAATTCAGTCTCGCCAAAAACCGGCTCCCCGCCAAACAACACTCGTAGCCTTTCACAGGTAAAAGGCTAGCATACAAAAAGAGAGAATTCAAGTAAACGATCTGGCCAAGTCCAGTCCATTTTTTGAAGGAAAAAAACACTGATTATAGCATGCTCACGAATTGTGCGTTGTGTCCTTTTTTTTTTTATAAACAATGGCCAATATAAAACAAGTAAAGGGAAAAAAAAGTGATTATTTCGTTGGGGGTATTAACTCTCTTTTCACGTTCCTTCAAATATGCATTGGTTTGTAGAGTTTATATCTGTACTGCCACATTTATAAATATGCATTAAGTACATTATGTACACAAGTTGGTCAGAAAATAAAGCCATAAACAACAAAAAAGATAAAAACCCTGTTACATGTACCTCATGAGTGAATGGCGTTGAAAAAATGATAATCATTATCATATTTATAATCACATTATAATATTAATAGCCATCGTTATAATCATAATAATGATAATAGTGATATGATCAATAATATTGCCGACATTGCATAGCCTATATATGGTAAAATGAGGTTCCTGGACCTTCAGATCCGCTCCCGGAATGTGCAGGCGCAGCGACCTTGAAGTTCACCCTCTCTTTCACTCTCTCACTACAGCAACGGGTTTGCCGAGTAGTACTGTAAACGGTCCCTGTTTAACTTCTTTTCTTTCATTCTTCTGTTCTGAAACCAGATTTTAACTTGACGGTCGGTGAGGTTAAGCATCCTGGAGAGCTGCAGCCGCTTCTCTTTGTTAATGTAAACGCTAAAGAAAAACTCTCTTTCCAGTTCCCTGATTTGATACTTGGAGTAGGGGCATCTCTTTTTGCGAGTCTTTTGTCCATCTGAGAAAAAAAATACATACAGAAATATAAGACAACCATGCAGGTTTTGATTAGCAAAAGAAAAACAGTCATACATAAACAATGTGTGGGTTTAATATTAACGTCAAACAACAGATAGACGTATTATACACCACACCTGGGAAGAAATGTTTGCAATGCATTGTTAATGCTGTGTTTCTTAAAGGTTGTTTTCTTTATTTAAAAAATACCACCATGCTGTGGGTAAACCTATATTTCAAACCTTAGTGCGTTTGTTGTTATTGTGGAACGTACGATTGTTTTTCCTGACGGTATAACTGCCCTTTTAGCTTTTAAAGTCTAGCTTATAATGATCTGATAAATGTTGTAGATAATCAAACCAGAATCACAAAATCACTGTGTATTTTTAGATTAATATAAGCCAGTAATATCCAGAGTCTGAGTGTTAACTGATGCAGTGCAGCATCGTTGTACAATCTTTGTGTCGTTTGACACTGTTATCTTTAGAAAAATAAAACTGTAATACAACTGTAAACTATCTTCAAAGACTATGGAAAGGAAATGCCCTATCATTCACGGCCAATTTCAACCTTAAAACACGTGATCTCGCTCGCGTTTATAACAAAGTTTTGTTAGGGAAAATCTACAGGCCCTCCATAAAGCTTATACGCTTATAAAACAGCACATAAAACGTTTATAGTGGCGCGCGAGATTACAAACTTTCTCCTATAACCGACATAAGGGTTCATACGTACTAGTGGTCGCGTATTTTTCCTCGTTGTTGCCGGAAGACGATTCGGGGCTGCTTGTGTCCTCGCGGCGGTCCGTTTCGTCCGCGTCCCGGCATGGCTCAGCTCCCGAGCGCAAAGCTGCTGCTGCTGCTGCTGCTGCTGCTGCTGCTGGAGAAGCTTTAGCACTGTTGTATCTGCTCGGTGTCTGTTCGCTATTTTGAGTCTCCGTGTTTGAGTAGGCCGTTTCGAAAAACTGGTCGAAGGCTTGGGGCAAAACCCCGTTCCTTCCCACACTGCCGTACATGCCAGGCGCGTGGCCGGAACTCGAGTGGTAAACAGCCGAGCTGGTTTTCGAGAACATGTCCCCTAAAGTGCCTGGGTTGGGCAGGCAGTCTCTGTGCACCATGTCCTCGGGTGCGTAGCAGTGTGGCAGATTTGCCCGGTGGTGCCACTTGCTTGAAGGGTCAATGGCATAGTCTCTAAAAGCTACCTCTCTGACCGACTGAACTTGGGGCAAATTTGACGACGAGTACGAATATGTCATGGGGCAAGAAGACGGAGTCTGGGGCAGAAAAGGAGGCAGGCTGGAAAAGTCCGTTCCGGAAACGTAGTAAGTGCAGTTAGGTAAATACATATTAGACCCAACGGACACGCGCTCGTCATAATCCATCATCTACCAGCCCGTACCACAATATCGGTCCTGCTTCACATCGTTGTGCCGATCAGAGCTCTAGTGGGTTTGGAGCGCAAACGTCGAGTAGAAATTTTGAGCCGTGAGGTGACGTGGAGATCCATCTCCATCCATAGCAGAGAGCAGAGAGTCATGTGACCACGGGCAGAAATTGACATCTACATCTAAGCGTAAGCTATAATGTACCAGCATGTGAGTGAGCGTCCAAGAAGAGCGCAAGAAGAAACAGTTTATTGATATACTAAATGTTACGATCATCTTATTAGACAGTCCTCTTTGTCACTCACGCCTTTCACCTTGGTTTGTACCTTCGGAAAACCACGACAGACTTGTGATAAGGGTTCGTGCAATAGGGTTTGATTGCTCTTTTTTTGCGATGTAATATTACATCAATTTTTGTGAACACATAGCATCACTATGAACGCACCATAAACCAACGACTTATCATTCACCTTATATGCTTTGCTGAAAGTATGACTCTGTCATCGAATTAGTTCCCAATTTGCCACCCAATTATTTGGTGTTATGACAAAATTATGAGGATTTAATTAATCACTATACCGTGAAACTTTAAATTATATGGTAAATTTTACGATCGATTAATTTCACGAACGACACGTTTCAACACGTTTCAGCCACGAGCTTGTTTTTATTTCATTTAGGTGTCACTACTAGCTTTTTCTTTTCCTTAAATTTACGCCGCTACTTGCACTCACAAAAGCACGTGTAAAACTATGCAGTCGATCAGCCACAAGGTTAACTCTTTACCATTTTCCGAATAAGTATTAGAACGGGTGGAATAACAAATACTGGAAATTAACTTCAGTATATACTTAACAATTGCACGACGTTGCAAATCTACATACCGCTCAGTGCACTGGGAATCGCATACCCTATAGACTTATTACTAAAATTGTTGTGTATGCACATTCTCTTATATTACATGGAGGCTGGATGTATCCTATCCAAACAGTCAAAGCAGCTACGTCGACAATAGCTACCGAAAAAGAAAAATCTGGCTTGCCTTATATTGGCGTCAAACTGTAGTGGAGTAACCGAGTGGTCTAAACACGGTTTAGGGCCATAAAGTTTTAACTTGGACTGCGGCCCTGTTAAAATTACATTGGTCTCCACAGAGAAAGACGGTTGATGGTATCCTGATGGAGACTGGTAGGCCTGCTAGATGTGGGCCAGTTTAAATACGCTATTCACGAAGAAGGTGAACTACAAATCGTTCAACTTCACTTGATAGTAATTGGATTGTCCAATAAGTACTGGTTTACCAACGACTATCGTTGAAGTTATCGATTAAATAGGCAGCTGCTCGAGTGAAAACCTTTTCGTTAGTGAGAGCTTTAAAACTGAAATCAGGGTAGGTGGGAACCAACACCAAAGGCAGCCGGAGACACAAGTAGTTTTATGGCGGGTTTTAGCTTTGTAGCAGCTTATTGTCTTCACAGACAAGCCGAGCCTGATCAGGGGACACCATCTACATGGGCTTCGTGAACTTCAATTAGACTTGAAGTCACGGGTAAAGAGATTAAGCAGATCCTCCAGGCCCCGTCTTCTACATCTGGTAAGGTACCCACTCATGACCATGCTTTTTAATTCATCCTCAGTTGAATGCGTTATGGCAAATTGGTTCAGCATAACATGTGACGTTTTTGTCTTTTCTTGTGTATTGTCAAAAAAATGTTAGCTAAGTCGGTACTACCACGCAATTCTATCCCCGCCATTCTAAAACAGCTAATAGTCTTAGTATGGCTGTAACATGAGATATTAGGAGTATTTCAAGTTGTCAAATGCCCTGTACCCGGATTGAAGGACGTGTTTAAAAAACTGTAAAGGGCAGTTATTCATCAGACCTCCGAGAAAAGCGTAGCCGTCTGACTACATAGTTGGTTGTGACAACTAGAGTCATATTTGTGTAGATCATATATCTTTTAGTTTAAGACAAACGTGACCACATTTTTGAATGACATAGTAACTGGTGTTCCAGATATTCCAGACCAATATGTCATCTTTTCACTCATAAAAATAACTTTCCACCTTCTCAAAGCGCCTGTTATCAGTAAGCAGGAACTCTCCAATATTTATTTTTAAGCAGTGGAAGAATACACACACTTACTTTCTATAAATGTTACTCAATAATCCATCTTAAACAAATATCTTTTACCAGATTGACTGCATGTCTTAGTGTGTGTGGTAACATAATTAACACATGCACACACACAAACACACATACACACCACACAAACAAACAAACAAACGTACACATGGTTTATAAACGTATAAATAATCCGCCTAAATCCAACCAGACAGAACCAAGTTGGGATACCAAAAGTCACCCATGTGACTGTTAATAATGAAGAGCAATACATTTCTAAAACTTTTAATTCAAAAGTTATTTATACTTAACTGAAGGTATTATGAAAAAAATGCATTTAATAAAGATCATACGTAGTAAAATAAACTAAAAGCGATTCTCATTTGTCATGTTCTTAAATAAAAACTCAGATGCATAAATGGCGTTTGCTTTTTAAGCATTCTAATCGTAACAATGCAGTTCAGGACATTTTGGACATTTTATCTGTATTGTAGTCTTAAAAGCTACACTTTGCCAGTGTCTTTTTATATCAAACTTGTTTATTTCCGAGATAGTAACACTTAACCACACGCAATTTTAGAATAAACCCATATAAATACACATTAGTGTCATTATACGATACATTTCGTATTTCTTTTTACATAAAAAACACATTTCCATGCCTCTTTGCTATGGCAAACTTGTGGTGGCTACTTCAGTGTCTGCAGCAATGGGGTGAGTGGGGGAAGTGTTGGCGTTCGTGCTGTGTTAGGGCCACGGGCACTGGCTGAACCCAAATCCAACCTTTGCCTTGCACTTGTTCTAGCTTCATTTTGATCGACGGTTTTAGAAAATGTAATATTCAAATATATTTTATATATAAATGTTAATAGTTACTATGACTTCAATACATAATCACAATAAATACATGATCTCTTCTTTTGCTTTGATTTTTTTGTTGGGTTTCTTTTTTTTTGCAGGTGACCGTCTTCAGCTAAGAAGATTTGACTGTGCAACGACTGAAATGGCAAAAAATATAACATAAATTGTTCAGCACATTCGGTAGTTATGGGGTTTCGAATTAATGTGTAGATTTGGAACAAGAAAAATGGGAATTGCTTTTCGTAAATCCTGCAACATTTGCACAAATAATGCACGTCAGTTATTGCATATGCAGTTGGCAAATACAAATGTTATACGCGAAATGTTTCTGTAAATATACCAAAAATATTCCAAATCAAGCTCTGGAACTTATTTTTAAGGATCTGCAACTGTATTTATTCCTAATGTACATTCTTTTTAAATTTCTTTTGCTGTTGTAATACGTTTATTAGTTGCTGGTTCGAAATTCGGCCCTGATAACACAACAAGAAATTGCTACTTTTGTAGTTTTAACAGTGTTAAGCTTAAATTGGGATATACATTGCTGTATAAAATAATTAGATATTTTAAACATATTTTTGTATTCAATGTTTATTTGCATTTATCTATTGCTTTTTGCATTCGTGCATCAGTAAAAGCATTGGTTAGATATGACAGTATTATTAAATAGCGTTATACATTTTTAAAATGCATAAATGAGTTTAAAAGAATGCTCTCGACTAACATATTAAACAATATATCAATTCAGACTGAAAACGTCTTGATGATTTTCTGTTAAAGGTTTCAGAACGCGCAAATAAGCACAACAGACTTGAGGACAGAGAAAAGATTTATCAAGATGTTTAGTAAAGCTCCTAGCTGATTTCCTCTAAAACTGCACCACCGTGCACAGAAGAGGACTGTCACTCGAAATGTAAACGCTGGCCATGCCACATGTTTATAGGATTTAGATTTTACTAATCACTACTCTTTATAGGGTTTTAAAGTCGTTTTGATTCGTTGCTTTTAAAGCTATATTTGTTTTAAATATTTTTTCCATGTGCGTGAGATTTTGCGAACTTACTGTACAATCCGTGACATTAAAACGAAATGATTTGGAATTACAAATGAAAACCACCAGGGAAAATTAGATTTCAAAGAACTGCTATGGCCAATATAGTACAGTAATGCTTTAATACGCGTTGCATTTTATTATTAACAACATTTTATGTACCATATTGTATTTACTGACCAAAAAAGAGTCAGATTTAATCATTAGAACTTTACACCGCACTTATATACGCTTATTTTATAGACTAAATTCGTAGACTAATAGTTATTGGTGGGTTTTATTGGAGCATTTCCTATATAAATGTTTAAAGATGCCAAGTTATATTGTGTGTATAAGAACTAGCTCTCCACAGTAAAAATAATATAATTTTTTTTTAAATTAACAAAGAACGCGGATATTCCTAAAGTGTTCAATCTCGGTTTCTCCTATTAAGTGCAACTTAATAAAAAAGTCTTTATCTTCTTGCAGTTAAGTTGCGATATTGTGGAATTGTATTGTTTTGATTATTTGTTTCTAATAATATATCGGATATACTGTATTCTACACATTTCTCGACACGCAGTGCTATTTCTAATTGGTCCTATGGGTGGCAGCAAAATCTATGTTTTATGTGAATCCGGGTACTTTTTTTTTTTTTTTTTTTTTTTTTTTTCCGAGAGCTCGCGGCTCCCTTTGCAGATATGGTTCTGCTGCATTGCAGGGTCCACCCAGGGAACATCCAACTGCTTTTAATTAGAGCTGATGAACAGCTATGCGCCACTGAGTACTAAGTATATGTGTGAAAATATCAAGGGAGGAAAACATTCCTTTATTAAAACTTGGAGTGAATATAAGAATATGAAAAAACACAAGGTAGTAATAATGTAAGGAAAACCTCTTCCAAAAAAAACTCAAGTAACTTAATAATGCTATTTAAAAATGAATGGGATCACTAATTATGTTTGCGTCCGGTTGTCTATGTATGTACCGCCTGTGCTTTTTTCTATATTTTATTTCTTTGGTTTAACCATACTAAAAGTTTTCTAACATTAAATATAAAATATAACATTTTCAACTACTCATTAAGAAAGTTTTTGATATAATGGTCTATCAACTTTGAGCCACTTTGTCCGAAAAGAAAAGGGGAAAGTTCTTTACAAATGCTGAGCATTTATTTACAATATATGGAAAAATATACAACGCAAATCAAATGTTTTGGGCATATGCAATTATTATTGTTCTGACTGTTTGTCTTTACCCAAGTTTTAGGCTGTAAAATAAATAATAATAATACAGTTAGAGTAGCCGTTCATTTTAGGCCCATTGTAAACAAGGTTTTATCGAATGTCTTATTATTTGCTTTATTTTCAGCCTTCAAATGGTGATCGTGCATTAAACCGTATTTTGTTCTATAATATTATAATGTTATAATATAGTGCACACACAATAAAGAAACATCCCCTGATTTTTTGTGAGCAGTGTATTTTGATGGGGTGTAGTGAATCCCATTCCGTGTATCTTAAAATTTCTGCATCCATGATCACATCGCTGCTTTGCACAATTGTTTATCTTTGTCTTGTTCGAAAATATCTCTCATATTGTAAGAACTGACGACAAAAACGTCATAAAGTGTGTCTGGCAAATAAATTGAAACATTATATTATTCCACATATATTTTATTTATATATGTAATTTCTATCAGCTTTACATTTCGTTTCATTGGTTTATTATTATTATTATTATTATTATTATTATTATTATTATTATTATTATTATGCTGTATTCTACCTGACACTTAACCATTATAATATTTTTCAGTATTAGCTATACAGTTTTTTTTTTTTAAAACCTTATTGTAAAACCTTATTGTGAACGCTTCAAATTTTGCAAGCTAAATGAAACAACAACAAACGACAAATAAATGCTTGTAGAAACAAAATACTTTTCATTTAAGCTTTGTTTAAAATACTTCTGAATTGGAAATAATATTTTAACTAGCACTTTTTATTTCCATTTTTCATTGTTGTATTGTATTATTTTTATTTTACTACTGCTTGTGATGTTAATGCAATACATAACTAAATTGTTAAGACTGGAATTATTCCGTAGAAGTGTTGTTACTTTAACGACAATGATCGTATGAACATTGTGTACATCTCCAGATAAACGTTGTCTATTTTATATCAAACGAACTTAGATTTCCGTAAAATAACTTATTGTTTTATATTTCATTGTTTAAATATATTTCATATATTTATGTTACAGCCCTCCAGTCTGATTTATCCTGATGTTGCTCCTGTTCGGTAATTAGTATGTTCTCTGCCGTTACCACTGTTTTGTGTATTTATATATTGCTGCACTTGTAATTCTACAAAACAACTGTTTTATACATCGTTTCCGTTCTACTCTTGCTAACTTTGGTCCCTTGATTGTCTTTTCTACTGAAAGAACAGACCAGCATTAGTTGGATGCTTGTCTAAAATTTTGCCGTCCACTCCTAGGCCTACTATTGTATCAAGTGCTGGCTTTATGCTGGTTTAGCTGGTAAATGAGCACTGGTTTTACAAGTAGGCTATGGTCGTACACAACAGAAGCAGACGCACAGCATAAAACAGAAGCTATACAGATATACTCAATTGTCTACATCGAATATAATTCATGACCCTGCTAAAAAAAAAGCACTATCCAGCACTGGCTGAGTTTTAAACATAGTGACTTTTCCATCTCAGACCATGTTCATGCTGCTGATTAACCAGGTCTCTCTGCATAAACCTGGAAGCATAATCAGCATAAAACTAAAACTAAAATTAAAACTAGCATTTTAACGTAGGACTATGAACCGGGGATGTACGATAAATCTCCATACTGCATAAGTAACTGCAACTGACCAGGTACACCGCTAGATGGCAACATTATCATTGATAAGGTCGCCGTATAGAGCATTTACATTTTTGTCATTTAGCAGACGCCCTAATCCAGAGCGACTTACAACTAAAACAGTCTTACAATCCAAGCAATTGTAGGTTAAGGGACACGACTGTGACAGAGGTGGGATTTGAACCCTGGACTTTCTGGTCCATAGTTCAGTACCTTAACCTCTAGGCCACCACAGTCCGAAGCCATCGTTACCTAGGGTATATACATCAGGTTTAATTAAGGAGATGGTAAAACACTGCCTATAATAAGATGTTGTGTACTTCCATTATTAAATAAGACAACTATTAAATTAGAAAATACATCAATTGAAAAAAAACAGACATAACAAATATCTTTAGTCCCTAATGAAAACCAAAATATTCGGAGTGGGAGTTTTATTAGAATATTACTTGTAACAACAAATAGTAGCATATGGATTGCTACAAAGGTTTGCTCATTAGCATGACTTATATTCCTAGCCATGTACAAAATGTACAAATACAAACCATGTAGTCATGTCAAAGAGGAGATTTATTTACATACCCTGTGATGCGGGTCTATAGCAGGATTTATCTTTTCCAGTGCTGGACTCCAGCACAGTTTGATGATTTCCCTGCTGTATCACAATTACTAACTTTTAAAACTAACAGGTGCCAAAACAAATCAAACAAAACAGAAAAAACAAACAAAAAACACCAAATTTTCCACTGAGCCCAAGAACTGGACACGATTATCTTTGGTCTATAGTCTTAAAGCATGCTCTAACATATAACTATTGGGCATGTATTAATTAGGGCTGGGTGATATGAAAGTGTGGTCTTGATTTCCAAACTGGCACCATACATTTTTGTAATCTTCGTTATGTGTATAAGATTTGTCTGCTCTATTGCCACTCAAAGTAGCTCAATTGATCTCACCATGATACCCGTGGTGTAGAGCAGAAATGCTTTCAAGAATCATGATATCATCATTTTTTTCATATCTCTCACCCCTAACAATTAGCCCAATGGTCTCCTGTTTCAATGCCAAAATAGGCCAGGTTTATATTCAGTGGTTTGGCTGCAGCCAAAAACCTTGCAGACAAGCAAAGAATCTTTAAGGTAATGCTAGATATGCACACGATTCTGAGAGTTTATTTGCCCTGTATCACAGTCACCGTGTAACATAGTTTGGCATCGAGACTATAAGCTACGTGTGTCCGCACCATCACTTCCAACGGAACATAATAAATTACGACGTGTCTCTATCCATCTGTACATCTCTTCTCTCTAGTTTGTCCGTTTCCAAATCGTGTAACCCACTCAGTTGATGCTCTTGAATTTGTTGACCACTTTCTTCTCCTTTACCCGCCTGTTTTGAAACCAGATCGTGACCTGACGCTCGGTCAGGTTCGTGTGAGCAGATATCCGCCTCCGTTTGTCCTTCGTGATGAACTTATTGGCGGCATATTCTCGCTCCAGTTCCTTCAGCTGGACCTTGGTGTAGGGCACGCGCTTCTTCCTCCCGCGCCTTATGGAGCCACCTTCACTTCCTGGCAGATTGTCTAAGGGTCCAACAAAAACCAACAAAATTAATTGCACAGCCACAAAAAAAACCGAAACGTTCATTTGGGTTAATGCAATGTGCACACAGTGATGGACTCCCTAAAAAACTTGGACATTAAATCAAAATGAATTGTTCGTCATACGTACGTTTAATGAATGTATTTATTCTATGTCTATTCCAAATACAAATGCTTCGCCAAAGCAATTTCATTTGCAATCTGTAGAAAAATATCCACAATAATAAGGTTTAAACCATTTTAAGACTGAATATGCCAATTGAACGCCACAGAAATCCTAAATGCCAGGCCAAACGAATATACAAAATGCTGGTAAAATGTAGGCCTGTACCTTGAAGGGATGACTTCCAAAGATGACTGGCCTGGGTTTGCTCCTTTGGGCAGTACACAGGGCTGTTCCAGCTGTTCGTTATGGTCCAAGGCTGGTAGGTTTCCACTGGTAAAATGGAATCGTGTCTCGCTTCAGGTGCAGAGCTCAGCGCAGGTACGACCGGCACGTCCAGGTAGCTGGGTACTGGCTGGTAAGGGCTGGGCGAATAGCCCTGATAGAAAGCGAACTCCTTAGCTCGTGATGGAAACTCCTCTCCGGAGACAGATGTTTCCATGTATTTGTCACCATAAGCAGCCGGTTGCGCGCAAGACTTCACTCCACCGTGGTGGGATACTCGGCACGGGTAATAACCACTGCCGAAATAGCCATAGGGTAAAGAAGCAGCACCAGGGGAGTTCTGCGCCGCCGTACATGGGCTGCACTGCTTACCAGGTTCGGTCACGCCGGACACGGGCACTTCGTTCGATCCATAGGGCGCACCAGCTCCCAGAGAAGTCGGATGCGCCACCAGGTTCCGGCACTGGTTGGCAGCAAAATTGCTTCCCGGGAATCCTTCCATGTTCTTACTCATGTCGTCCGAGCAGCCGCTGTCACACAGAAACATCACCGGCTCAATCCAGCGCGAATGAAGGAGCAGAGACGCTGTCATAGCACGACAAACATCGAGCCTTTTCCAGCTCTTCTAGGATTTACCCACGACTGAAAAAAGGCGACAGTGAACTTGAGAGAGTAAAGCGACGCTCACGCACAAGTGCAGGCTCAAAGCGCGCGCTGATTGGACACGCCGAGGCACGTGATATGCAAAAGGGGACGATAAGCATGCAAATTAGAAGATAAACGGAAAACACAGTCCATGAATTTCAAGCACTGCGATTTGATAAGGAAGACAGATTTGTTTGCTGCGGTCTCGTGCAGTTATGTCAGACTAAGAACAAAGTGGCGCTCCGACATAATTATAAGACTCTTCATTTTCTTATAGGAAACAACCAGGAAAAACTAGCTGGGGCATTTACTTTATCTTTGATGCCGTTTATTTGTTTATAGATTGCAACCCATTTGTGCAAATGAGCAAACTATATTTTTAAACGAACGAAAATGACACTGAAACTCACAAATGGTGAGCAGGCGTGAAGGAAAATCGAGATATCTCTAGTTTCCGGAGTGCATTCCCCAGTTTTCTATATATACTTACATATTCTATCGATATATAAAAATAATACAAGGCTATTAGAAGTACTACTGCACTGCACAAATTATCATTTTTATACATTAATTAACAAGCATTCATATTTCGAATACAGATTTCGAGTTATTTTTTAATTATCCAGAGAGTTGTTTTGAGGAAAAAAAAGGTTTGTATTATACAAACGTAAAATGATGTAGGCTAACAGAAAATAAAAGAATGAAAACCACAATGATTTTAAAAAGAGGAAAAACGTGGGAGGGGAAACATGTCCCCAACGGCAGTGAATCAAATAAAGCAATGCTTACCAGCAAATACAAGTTCAATTTATAAATAAAACTTATTACTCTTTTTAAAATTGCGGTTTTACTTAACTATTTCTCAGGATCAGACTTTGCAAGGCTGGAGTTCAAGGTCAAGTTGAAAGTTGCTGTCTAGCCAAGGCGAATTTCGTTGTCACTAAAGACTCCTCCGTCTGGCAGGAAACGACCACACATCGTCTTGTGAAAAAAAAGAGTCAAATAGCTTACTGCCTTGTCTGTGACTAAAGACTTGTTTTCTATAGACAACAATTGTATATTTCGCGAGAGGACATATCCTGTTCGGATTCTGTGAGAATAAACACAGGACGATATTCAATTTAAAACGAATAATATTGCACTTAATTTGGGGCTTTAATACGACAAAGTCTAGAGTAAACACACGCAATTTCTAAATCTATGAAACCAATGTTAAAAAAAGGCTTATGAGATAAAACACAAAGTCACCAGAAGTGATTAAAAGCATCACATCAGACGTTTGATTGTTGCTCTGGTTTTATTAACACATCATTGCAATAAAAGGAGAATTTCTTTGGCAGACTAAACTTGTCAAATGATGATTAGTCATGTTTTTGTTGTTGTTGCTGCTCCTTTTCTTTTTCTTTTTGTTCATGATCGTTGTTCTAAGCACAGTTATGAACATACATCATTCTGTAACCTCAAATCCATCACTTATCCGTGGTTCCTAAATTCTGCTGCTATCTTATGTCCCAACACAATTTATGCAGTGAACCGACTTGGAGCTACGGTTGTGGTATCAAAAAGAAAAAAAGCTGGTATGTTGTTTAGAGCTGTTCTTAGTGAGCCGAGGGTCGTTTTGTGGGAAAAGCCTGCTTCCTTTGTCACCAGAGCGCAAAAAAGATCTGGATCACAGACACTTCAGATCGTTACTTACTTCATTTTCTTAAGGTAATAGCTAACATCTTTTCTCTGCTTTCCATGTAAGATAAAAGATGGCTGAGGAGTTAGGCTGAGGTCTTAAAAATGAAATGTTTGTTCTTGCTTGAGTTTATAATAGAGTTAAAGGGCTATATTGCTCAAACCCGTTTGCTCGTTTGTACTTTTTCTTTTGGCTTGATGTTTAGGAAGCGGATCTCTAATACTAGAGAATGGTATATGATAACGAACTAGTTATCTCATCAGTCAACGTTATGATATGTATCGTAACTAAAGCACTTGAGTTTATGGAGCTATTAAGTTGGACATAAAGCTTTAGGCCACGCAGACACGGTGGTGATCATTATGAAAATTGAGAGAAGTGTGAATCACAATCCATGGTAAGCATAAGGGAGAGACTTTAAAGAGAATAAAAAAACAGAGGACAGAGTAATTTATGAAACTGGGCATAAAAACTAGGGTTGGGGTTTGAGCAATAGCAAAAACGTTGCCTAGGGACATTTCAAAGTTTCATTTAAATAAGAATTTAAAAAACAATTGAATTTTATTTTATTTTGGACATAAGAAATCAGTTTTGCAATGTTACCAATGGTGCATCACCCACAGCTTTCGTGTGGTTATACTTAAATACCATAAACGGAAACCGAGGAAAAGTGTTTAAAAATAGGACATGAAGGCAAACGAGTTTGTTTTAGTTTTTTATTATTTGGGTAATTATAACTTTTGATCATTTACATTTTAAATGTGTAATTTATTACGTAAATGGGACCTACACTGTAGATTGGTATGCACTTCGTTTGGGAAAATCAACTTATGGGCAGTTCAAAGAAAATGTAATTTATGTAAATGTTCACTATTTTATTAGGTAGACCATTTCACCAAGGCTGTCCATCATTTAGTTGAAGACCACGTGTGTATAAAACCTACACTGCAGTATCCAGTATAAAATGGATTACTGTATTTAAATATATTTAAGCAATTTTTATATAAATATATTTTACCTAATCTATCTATTTATATGTAAAACATCAGACAAAACCATAGTAGTTCTCATAAGCAAGGCCAGTGGCTGTGATGAACTACCACAAATAATACATTCGCTAAAACGTTAAAATACGATACTATTTTTAATACTTTATTAATGAGTAACAGCGTACAGAGTGAAATAAATACCTCTTGGACGGCATTAATCAGCTAATTTTTACACGTTTTTTAAAATGTTTTATTTTTTTGCAAAAACGACTTGTTTTTTATTTGGTTGTTTTTCTTTACTGATAAATCCAAATTACAAATTACCGATTAATCCATTTATAGTTCCAAAATTATTAAAGCAGAATATGTCCCTGTTAATGGTATAATGATAAAAATAAAATTTGTTACACTAACATTATCGTGTAAGCATGTATATCATGCTGACATACAAGTTGCAACAATTGTGAGCTAAAACTTAAAAACAAAACCAAAAAAACGTTTTTTAATGGTTTAACAAATATAAAAAATCTAGTATTAAAAAACATGTTTTTTTGTAGGTTATAAAAACTGTAGAATTTCGAAACAAAATAGCCTAATTAATTCTTCTTTACTCCTGACCTAAATAAGTACAAATAAGAAAACATTCAGTATGTTAAATCCTAATTTTATTGTAAAATCAATAAAACATGACTGATACTTCCATTTTCGGCCTAATATAATCTAAACAAATAAATATTTCAGCATAATAATGAATGGATGAAAAACGTGGTCTTACCGTAAGCTTTGCATTCGTTTATTAAATGACTTAAGATAGACTGTAATGTAATGAGTGTTGGTTATGTGGAATATCTGCTGCCATTAGCTCCATGGGATAAAGACTCAAAACAGTTACGAGCACATATGCAGCTTGGACAAAATCTTCACACTGAACCCAGGGCCGTTCAGTCATTAATACATGAACATAAACATAAATACCGACTTTCTCCTCGCGAAACGAAGTGTTTTTAGTGTTGCTGTTGTTGCAAACGACCTTTTGCTGTCGTCAATGTTTTTTTTTACACAATGCACTAATGTGTTTCTAGAGAAATGCAACACTAACATCAGCACACAAATAGTTTGCTCAGATTGGCTTAAAGTATATAAGGGGTTATTGAGTTTAAAAACGGTTTGGGGGATTTGGATTCTTGTGTCTGTCAAGCAAAAAGTTAGTCAAGTTGTGCAGAAACGATATAACAAATTGTTCGTCCTACAAATTTAAGTTTGCTTTACATGATGCAGATTGGACTAGCATTTGTTTTTGTTTTTAATTCCCAGCAAACGTTTCTATGGAGCTGTTCCATAGTGATGCAGCTAAATAAACAGGGCCTAAGCTGCAATGATAAAGGTAAACTGAAGTTTAATTTAATAGTTATTTACTTCCTAGGTAAAATAAATGTATTAACAGAAGATTAAAAATGTTAGACACCACAAGTAAACGCGTACAGTGTATAAAAAACGCATACAATGTAGAGGAAACTTCTAGATATAGGTAACTTCGAAGAAATTAATAGAAATGAAGAAAGGACAGCTGGCCTGAGTGCAGACTTGCACTATTTGGAAGGGCTGTCAGCTAGATAAGGCAGCACTTAGGTTTCTGAGCTTAATGGACTTTTTATGGGTTTGGCTTGTGATCATGTGACATCTGGCATTAGAGCCTCTGTGTGGTTACGGGCTCTGATCTTAAACACACCGATACTTCGGTTCCTCTTCTTTCTCCTAATAGAGAGAGAGAGAGAGAGAGAGAGAGAGAGAATAAATTATGAATTGTCAGGTGCGCACTACCAAATTTAGTGTCTGTCAATCAGTGGGACCATGCAACTATAATTAACTGCAGTACATAATATATAAACAATATATAATAAATAATTTATAAATAAGTGCTGAAATATCGCAATGAATCAAAGTAGTGACACTAAAGAATGTTCTTCACTGAAAGGCAGTAGCAATCCAATGCCATGGTCTTCATTACGTTTTTCTACTTTTTAAATTAATATTTTACTAGTTTTAATTAGTTTGATTGAGACTGCAGAGGTTGTTAAAGTGTTGGTCATCATTTTAACAGTTCTAATAAGCAAATATTAATGGCAATGATGATTAATACAAGGCAGGAGTATCTGGGCGAATTCCATACTTTTAAACTTAACTTAAATAATAAATTAGTCTTGAACAATTAAAAATGATTAATATTAATTTTAAGAACCCAGGAGAGGGTTCACAAAAGAAAATCACCAACTCCAATATATGCAACAGCAAATATAAAAAGCAGGGCTTGTAATGTAGACTCCACTATTTGTTTTCTTTCACATATCTTGAGGGACACGCTTAGGAAGAGCACAGTTGTAGTGGTTATATGAAGAAGTCCAAACCTGAAGTGAATGCCCACCCAAAATAAATGGACCATGGAGCCTTCGTATTAACTACATGGATGGGACTCACTGTCACCTTATGGACCAACAAGAAGGAGTCCAGACTGCAGTACGGTGGTGCTTTTTCTTTCCACGAGAAAAATGTGACGTAAAAGTGAGAGTGATGTGAAAGAGTAAACTTTGGTTTTAAACACATAAATACTTGTAAAACATGTTGGCTTGTCGCATTGTTTGGCTTCAGTACAGTAAGTCAGTGTAAGAGCTAAGGGGAAATAGCTAAGGACATTCTACATGATAAACACAACAGTAAAGAAGAGAGATATGAGAATGAGGAGTTCCCATTAAACCTGTGTGGGTTGGCCATCCATTTTTGACAGAGCACTTGTACTCTTGAATATTTCCAAATACAAATACATAACTGAAAATAGAAACAGAGCTCGGAATAAAGAAACAGAGTATGGCATTAGATTTATATGTTGTTGATCAGCTTACTGAATGGGAAAGGTTCTCCTCGCTGTAAAGGGGATTCTGTTTCCCAAGCCAGAACTAAACCAGTACAAACCTAAAGCATGCAGAGGAAACTTTGTACCATCAAATATGAAGGAAATGCCAGTCTTGTTGAAGCCGGTGCAGTCCTGCAGGCTTAGAGCATTTCCGTATTCCTGCTTTTATTGGTTTGATTACAACTAGCAATTTACAGATGTTTGATTTTTAATACATAAGCATGCGCATGCATACTTTAGTTAATGTGCTTTCCCTTTGTTTGTTGAGTTTGCACCACAGTTTGGCCATATTTTATTATTCGTCTATCCATGTGTTTATTTCAGTTTGATTTTTTTTTACTCTTTTTTCCCATGCTCTGATTTATTTATTTTATTCGGACACACGGAAAATGTGTTTGCATTTAAGAACAGACGTAGAAGTTAACGGTTCTTTTTCAATAAAAGTTTGCAAATGTTCTGTAGGCCCTTTCAAGGATCAGCGTTTTAAAAAGTTTACTTGAAGTAATTATTTTAATACGTATCGCTGCAAACAGTTTTGGTTGTGGCCACCTATACCTGTTTGTTAAACCATTGTGCAAAAATGTCCCATGCTAGCTAAATAACGTGAATGTAAAGTTCATAATCGTTGCATCTATGCAATGGGACATTCAAACAAATATTTAAAAAACCCACAATGACCTCATTTCCCTCCAAACCTATTGCGTCACTTTTATCCAAGTGCAAACAAATTATTGGAGCTACACAAAAACAAATGTAAGCAGGAAAGATATTTTGATTTGCTTCTCCAAACAATATTTCCTAATTCACAATTATTTTTGAGCACTTCCATTCATTCCAGTATCTGTGAGCATGATTTCCACACACCTGTCCAAACTTTGTAGGGTAAATTCCTTTTAAAATGCACTAATCCGAACCACCTTTGGGGGTGTCCTGTTTATTGCTGCATTTGATATGTCATAATTCAAATGCAACAAGGTCATGGTTAATAAACGAAAGATAAAAGAAAGGTGATTGAAGACATTCAATTTATTATAAGTAAAAAAAATAAAATAAAAAAAATAACCTAATACTGACACGTTATGCCAACATGCTCTGATATTTTAAAAATGATTTATATATTTAAAAAAATATTATATATATATATAAAACTTTTGTGAGCAGTATATTTACCTTCGTAAGAGATTTGTCTAGAATAACAAAGTTGCTGTATGTTCAAAAGTATGCAGACACATTTTATAAATTGAAGCATACAGGCAGGTATTGAACCCAAATAAAACACATGGCGATTGTACAATGGCTCCCAAGTTAATAGATTTCCTGCTGTTTCCGCCTTATAGAATGAATTGCCTAATTATTTAAAGAAAATTTGTCTGTCTTGCTGACAAATGACCATGCAAACTGTGACTCGATAGAATAGGTCTGTCAGAATATCAGTACCTGATCTGATGGTCCAAAACGGTTTGATTTATTTATTTAACATTACATCAGCATCAATGGCTATTGGACCAACAATATATCTATGATTATCTTATTTAGAGCAACCAATTAACTAATTAATTGAAATATATAATATACATACATCTTTGAAATGTGAGAGAAAAGCAGAGTTTCAGAGTCGGAGGGTCTGAGGTGAGGATCGAACCAGGGATCTCTGGAGCAGTGGGGAGACCGTGCTAACCGCTTGGATCACCTGTGCTGCCCCGTCCTAAAGTCTAGAGGTAAGCCTTCTCAAAATAGCGATGAAGCAAAGGGGGACCTATGTTTGGATGATTTGGATGCACTTTTACCTGTCCACAAAATTTTGCTTTGCATTTTCTGGATTTTTTTAAATCTTTATCTTCAGGTTGTACTGGAACATGATTCATCATTAAAATATCCATTGTATGCCATTCGTTAGACACCCAGGGTTACCCATCCAAGGTGTAAGTATAGGAATCGATTCCCACCAGCCATGAGATTGATTTCACCACTTTAACCCCTCCCTTTAAACACAAATTGGGCACCGCTGTGCCAGTCAGAGTACCCAGTGAAGAAGCTGTATTGACAATGAATATGGAGATCATTTGTAGTTCATAGTGCATGCATGATAGCCCAGAATGTAAATGCCTCATGGGGGGATAAAGCACAATAGCCTTGTTGAGTTTAATAGACTCTTTCAGCTTTAATATTAAATGTTAAATGAAAGAGAGAGAGTAACACAGTCCCACTGCAAAGATGAACCAGTCAAACAAGACAACCAAAAGGATACAATAAAAACAAAAAGCCCTGGGGGAAAAAAAAAAAAGTTACTAAGCAGTACTGTTGCAGAAATGTCAGCTTTACGGTGTTCTGCGGTTCAGCTGGCTGAGGTATGGAGTGTTTATACTTAGCAGAGTCTGAACGTGTCGCTTCCTTATTGCAGGCGCCGCCGGTTCTTAAACTAGTCGCATTTCCAAAGTGACCACACTCACAACAAGTCAGTCAGAACAATACTGCCACAGAATACAAAGTGCAGGACAAACTATAAAGCGACCTCGCGCTCAGCTTCACAGTGCCTACAAGTTAAGGATTGGACACAGTTTGTAGGGGGCAGGTCTAAGTAACAGGAAACTCCATACTTAAATCTTGGCCTTAACTAGAAATTCGACTCGTTTGCTTGTTAGATGCGTTCTGGAGGACAGACTAAACATAGCACACTGTGAAACCGTTCAGTTCACATTCCCTACTGGCCCTCTTCCTCACGCAGGAACTGGAAGACGGAGGAGAAGTCTTTGTTGGCGTAACCGCGAGCACACATCATGCGATAGATCTGATGAGCCAGCGAGCCCAGGGGCACCGGGGTCTTTGTGTTGGTCGCCGTGTTCTGCGCGAGTCCCAGATCCTGCGGCGAAACGTGCGACATGGTAAACAAACCGTCAGAGAGCCGGGCGCTGGATTAAATCAGATATTAAACCCACGGTGTCGGCAGACGCAAGGCAGAGTATGAATGAATAGCCGTGGTGGAACGAATCAAATCTTACCTTGGCCATTAGTGTGGTTACAAAGCCCCCCTGATAGTTGTTGGCTGACGGCACTCCCTCCATGACTCCTGGAACAGGATTATAAGTGTCGCTGGACCAGCAGCGCCCCGAACTCATGTTGAGGATCTTAGACAGCAGCTTGGGATCAAGCCCCAGTCTGCCAAGATTAAAACAAAGGGGCTGCTTAGGGCGCTAGAACAAAGCACTAAAGAAGGTTCAAATTCATAAAGTGCGTTTATAAATCGCTAACCGCAGAATGATTTTGCCAGTAAAACAATCCGTTTACATGCACTTGGTAATCAGGTAGTGGCAAAGCTCCTGGTTTACATAACTGAGACAATAATCGGATTTTCTACATTGCGACCAGCCTATAACCTCAGAAAAAGATAAAAAAAATTAATCAAATTCTCAACTTCTTAGAGCATTTCCCCCAAAAAATGTTTGTCATGTCGAAACTCAATTCCAGGGTTGCCAGATCCCACAAGACAAATAAGCAACCAGGTCTAGGGAAACAAACCCAAAAGAAGCGAAGCCCCAAAAACTACACTGTCAGACTGTGACAACGTGTTCAGTTAACAAAAAATACATATCAATTCTCCTTTTAATTTTACAGCTTAAACATTTATGTCATTTAACATACATTCTTGTCCAGAAAGATTTACAACTGATACGGTCTTACAATCCAAGCCCATCTGGGTTACGGTTGCTTGTTTAGGAACCCTGGACCTGAACTTTGGACCTTCTGGTCCATAGACTAGTACTTTAACTGCTAAGTCACCAAATTATTTGACAAGAGGAAACTGGGTCAGGGAGAGCCCAAAAAAACAGTACATTTAGAAACAAACCCAAAATCCTATCAATGTATACTATCAATCCAGTACTAGAATTAGTGGAGGACCTTTGCATGCATGAAAAAACGTTTGAAATCAATGATATACGTGCTGATAAATCTGATCCGAGTCCTTAATAATAATCACTTTTTTGCAAATTACATTAGTCAACTGTACCTGATGCCAAGGTTCAAGGTCTCAGCAGTGCCAATCATCCCGATTGCCAACAGCATGTTGTTGCAGATCTTGGCAGCCTACAGGCAGGATGTGAGAAATACAGCATTACAGATGGAAAAACCAGTCATTCCTGGCAAACGGAGGTAGGGAACGAGATTAAACAGCGAAACAGAGGCATACCTGTCCGGTGCCAACCTGACCGCAGTACACCACTTGGGCTCCCATGCAACTTAAGAGCTCTTTGGCTGCTGTGAACTCCTCCTCCGCTCCTCCCACCATAAAGGTCAGCTTACCAGAAGTGGCAGCACCAACACCTGCGCAGCAGAAAACGAGTCTGTGAAAGTGTTACCCAACCGGATAATGCCAAGCTCGTTCTCTCCGGAGCTTTATAATTAATGTGGTGTGGTCACGAGGTGCTTAAGCTACTGTCTGCCGCGGATGACTCAACTATTGATTACAGTAAAACTCTGTAGTGTGACTGTGGCGTTTTAAGAGCCGGACACAGAGTTAAAATGCACATCACAATATTTACAACACGATAAAAACGATAACGGTACTTAAGCAAGCAAGAGTTTAGGAGTGAATCCCGAAATCATCTGCTCGCTGGGAGACGCAAGTAAGGAAGTAATTCCTGTGTTCCATTCTTCAAACACAAGATCGCAAACAAACTACAGACTAATTATATTACATGATCAGAAATACAACAAAAACGTGGAGCCCGTTTCCAGCATTTTTGCACAAGCGAATAAATATTTGGACGTTTGAAAATGATGGATCCAGTGATCATCTGGCCCACGATTGAACTTTACCCAATATCATTATTATCAGTATTTTGGTTATTTTGCTTAATTCAATATCTAAAAAGTGTTTTATATACAGTGTTCCCTCATTTATGGCGGGGGTTACGTTCCAGGACCACCCGCGATAAACGAAAATACGTTTGGGTTTCATCGTAGGGCTTGAATGAATTCAGTCTATAATGAAACTTTCACAAACAGCGAACACAAAACCGC
>JAUZSU010164516.1:1838-13596 GCA_034780255.1 Parotocinclus maculicauda | reverse complement strand
TCCTCCTTCCTTGTATTGATTCCACATAGTCCTCGAGAAATTGAAAAGTGCTGAAAAATAAAGATTTTTTTTTTCCTCCCTTTTTTTCCTCAGTAGATTCTTAAGTAGGAACATCAGAGGAACAAGCAATTAAAAAAAGTCTGGCCTTATTTCCTTTACAGATTTCTGATTTGACTGTGACCAGGCTATCATCATCATCTAGAAGCTTGAGAGAGTTTGTTAGAAGTACTGATTAAAATGACTGGTTTCTTACAAAGCCAGTCATTTGTCGCACAGATTTAGTCCATTCTTTAAGTACGAATGAAGAACACCTCTGTATTTCTACCATCTACCTCTGACACAGAGCTCTGACTCATCCAAAGGCAGAGGTAATAAGGAAATAAAGATATCTTGGGGATCAGTAAGAGGGTGATGTTGTAGCTGTTTAGGGGAAAGGGGTTCATGTGGAAAGGATTTCACTTCTACTGGGACCAAGGGGTAAAACTATGAGTCACTAATGCGATGAAGTCATGGCAGGCAGCACAACCCTACCATGACCTGCATGTGCTTCATTTTTTCCCACAGAGATAATGGTGGGGGCGGCAAGCGGAATCAATTGAGATTATCTCACTGGGGGGAAAATGTGGAAAGAACTCAAGTCTCTGTTCCTTCAAACTCAACCCAGATCTCAAAGCTGGCAGACGTAATTGTTTCTGAAAAAAAAAGTTGTTTCCAGTCCTTTAATTATTTGGCCCTAGATAACCCGAGTCCTGATTGAGGTGCAGGGATTCACTTTTGCTAAGCAAGCCTGAACTTGAATGAAAGCTGGAGTAAAGCCCCATTATAGCTCGACACGAGTTCTTCTGAGAAGTACTCAAAAGACATTCCATCAAGAGACTTGATAAGATCAATCACCCAAAAGTTTAAAACGAATGGAGCTTATTTCCAAAACTTTAAAGAAACATTAGGGCAGCTGAAGGAGCATCAAGTTATACCACAAAAAAAAGAAAGGAGCAAAATTACACCCTTATTCGACCACCTCCTTGCTGCAGGGAGAGCATAATCATGTCACAGCAGTCTAATGAATGGCTTTACTTCACTAAACAACAACAATTTCCAGGGCAATATATGCTAAAAGTGGCTGCCAACACTAGCAACACGTTCAGTACTGTGCAAAAGTCTCAGTCCACCATTGGTTTAGATAACAGCCATAATTATTTCTCAGTCTCTTTATTAAAATACAACCAGAAACTACAGGAAATCGGTTAAATTAAAATCCCAAAAATCAGCTTATACAGGCAACATTTGGGACATTTACACTTGAGTCATGGCAGCTTCAGTGGGATGCCAAGTTGACCTTTTAACAGTCTGAAGAAGCTTGATCAGAAATGGACTTTTTGGAAGGGTAGCAGCCAGGAAAACATTTTTTTCAGAACGGGAACAGGGTGAAATGAGTAAGATGTTCTAAAGCTCACAAAGACTGAAATTAAGATCAGTGGAAATGTTGATAATGCGTTGTATATGGTAATTATACCATTGCTAAAACAATACCAACGATGGTCTAGGACGTTTGCACAGCGCTGCAGATATTACGGTAGATTTAACGTAGGTCAAGCTTAAGAAGAGACCTGGACACGAGGCTTGACTCTTCAGGTATAAAATGTACATACGGCACTGCTGGCAAGGCAGCAACAGATGTGAGCTCGCTCTGCAGACAGCTGGGGGAGTCGGGCTCCACTGTTCGAGCACACGCCAGGGATCAACCTACTCTCCGTGAGAGCAGGCCAGCTCTCCTTGTTTTAATTTGCTGTCTTTGTTTCGCTGAGCTTTTTAAGGCAGGCAAGCTCGGAGCAGCCAGGAAGAAGTCTGTGCCTTGTTACGGGCCAAGGCCAGACCACAGATGCTTCCAGACAGCCAGAGATGGAAACCGTAGGGCAGAAAAGAACAAAGTGTTGGAAGGTGAAGACGGTGAGATAAGAGATAGACGGAGGGGAGGGAGGAAAATGAGAGCCAGAGACCGAGGGTTTCGGAGGAATGATAAGAGGCAGGGAAATGACGGAGCACAGCGTAAGAGAATACAGTACGCCTCGCTGGTCTATTATCCGACTTCCAGTAAAAGACTGTACTTATTGAGCAGGTGAAGAAGCCCTGCCCTGCCCTGCCGTGACAGTTTATCCTGTACATGTGTGTGTACGCATGTCAGAGCAATAGCTAAAAGCTGATACAAACATTTACAAACAAAAACTTGAAAGTATGCAGGCTTTAAAGTGAGCAAGTGTGGACATGACCAAGTCAGCAGTTCAGCTGTTCCCACTCCAGCAAAAAAGATCCTTCCTTAGCTGGGGCCCACTATACACATTTTGGAGCTGCAATGGGAAGATGTACCAGTCTGAGCTTGCCACGCCAACAAAACTCTTTACGTTTGGCAGATGCTCTTAATCCAGAGCAAGTTACAAGTGATATTACTTTACAAGCCAAGCAATTACGTATTAAGGGTCCGTTTTGTTTAGTCCAGATCTTCCAATGGTTCCTTCCTTATAACACTTTAGGGAGTTTTTCCTTGCCACCGTCACCCTAGGATTGCTATATATAAAAACAACCAGGGATCTGAGACGTCATTAACACCTAAATATATTCCAGAAATACTCTGGCTTTGTGGATGAGGCAGGGTTGTGCAACCGGTATAGAGCCTCCAGCTGTGGATTGGTGTTTGCATTCCATCAGTGGCCACAAAGAGTGACGAGCATGCAGCGTGCGTCACGAAGAGAGATCAGGAACGATTCGGAAAAAGTTCAAATAAAAAAATAAAAGTGTTGCCAGTCTGAGGGCTCCTAGCTTTCCAAATGATGCTCTGAATAGAAGACATTTTAAACAACCGTTGAGCAAAAGGGTGCTGCTCTGACAAATTGAACAAACAATGCAGACTTTTTAAGCTTTTCCATGGTCTTGGATGCAATGTTTAGGCTATGTCTATGTCCCAGTTGACTTTGCTGACAACACACTTGTACAACATGTAAACTGTACGAATTCGGGGGTAAAGGACTGGATCTGCCTTGTATGGCTTTTTATTTAATCATATAGCAAATAGATTCCAAGTGTCTTTTCACTATCAAGCATGACGGACCGGACAAAGCTGTTTAATACAAATTAAGCAGCAGTAAAAACAGTGACGTGTTTTTATTGCTTCGGTGATTGAGAGTTTTGCTGAAGCTTGCCTTAGTAACCAAAAGATCAGGAAGAACCTCGCAAAACACACCCACTGCTCTCTTAGTGGCTGCGCATAAAGCGTGTAAAGCTCTGAATGAAAGATGAAAACGGCTGAACTTTAGACGACCTTGTGCATAAAGCGCTACACATCGCATTGTATAGAAGAGAATTCCACGTTAAAGCTGCTTTATTATGAACTCGTACTTTCCAAATATGAAAAATGTATGCACGCAAACACAGATCAGGCAAAATATTAAAACCACATGGTAACAATGTCTAGGTCGGTGTTACGCCTCAAACTAACGTCTAACATGAAGGCCTCGAACCAGAGTTTCTGAGGAGAACATTAGCCACATCATCACACTCCTTCCACTGGGTTGTTTTTGAACTACAGTGCATGGTGGTGCCATCATTTAACACTAAACATAGAAAATACAGGAAATATGTACACAACATTCTAAAAAGAAAGATCTTCACAACGACTGTTACAGGCAAGTCAGTATTAAGTGACGTCCCTTGGCACGGAACTGAAAGTTTACTTAGAGTTCTGGTACATTATATACCAAGCTGTCTTTTATGTCTTTGTCTGTGTCTATAATATTCAGGTCTGGACTGTTTTCCCCATTTGGTCCCGTGTTTTTAAAAACTGCATATCAATTCCTTGTTTTGTCTATTGGCTGTTTTCCAATAAAATGATATGTGCACCACACAACTGTTAAAAAAATTTATCTAATGGTGGCCTAAGACTTTTGCACATCTCTGACATTCGTCTGAACAGTTCACGCTCCTAAATTGATGTACAGTACGTAGATTCACATGTCCTGAAATAAAGAACTGGAGTTAAGAGTAACTGGCAGTTCTTTAATAATCCTGTTAAAAAAGAAAAAGTTATTTGGCTGTTCTTCGATTTGCGTTGTTGGTTATTTTAAACTTTGCATTTGAGCTTTCGTCATCTTTCACGTCTTCTGTGGCTCAGTTGGGCCATCTCTTTAGACATTTTCTCAAGCATGGAGCGGTTGCTTTCTAATATATGTGCCTTCTAATTTTGTTTGCACAGAGACCTCACCCCAAATATTTATGAGGTCTGTTATTTTGGTATTCGGCCACTTAAACTCCCGCTGTCAGCGTTCCCTTCTCCTCGACGTGCATCTGTGATGAAAGCCAAGATGGAAGGACATAAAGGTCGCATAAATTCCAATCTGGCTGTTCAAATTCGCATTTCTTTATTGGATTTCAATAGCACTTATGAAAGTGGCACCTAATATGCAAATAATATATTCCGATAATAATCAGATTTCTGCAGTTTATTCTGATTATTCAAATAGTCTTGTATACAGCATACTCTGATCTAGTAATCAGAATAAAGTAAACCAATAAGGAGAGCTGGATTTTATCCCAGTCAGAGGAGTATTTAAAGCATGGCTACCAGTTAGTCAATTTCAATCGGATTTGGCTTTGTGCGCCTGTGCACACAGCGGCTAGAAATAAAACATGGTTGCCAGGTCCACTTGTTTGTAGAGGTATTGCAACTTTTGGGATCATTTACATAGACCGGGTGGGAGATTCTCTGGTGAGTCTTGGCAACCCTGGAACCCTGGCAACCCAGGCTCAAAACTCAATATATACCATAGAAAATTTGATTATTCAATATTAAATTGGGTCAATATTAAATTGAAATTGACATGACACACTGTATTTATGTGAGATTATTGGCTGCTTGCAAAGTAGAAATCTGATCATTGTCTGGGTTAAATAAATACGGAGGTTTGTCATTATCTGATTATTTAAGTGAAAGTACACTCCTTGATCGGATTATTGATGAAACCTGATTTATTGCAGATATCGGATTATTAAATGCATGTAAAACCCACACACTTTTTTCCTTCACATGTGTCGCATGGGGGAAACGGGGAGACGCTGTGTAAACGTAGCCTAAGAGTCTTAAGCAATACTTGCTTTATTTATTAAATAAGTGTGAACTCTATCCACAAGTGCTTCTATAGACATGACAATCTGAAATGCACCTGGCTTACAGTCAGGGTCACAATCATAGCCTAAAACAACCCCAAACTGTACAAGCCCAAACTAAATTCCTTCTACATTGTTTTATCTGTACGAGGCGTAGAATGTGCAGTGTTACAAAAAGTTCACTGAAAAAGTCACTTCAGCCGTTTTCTTTTAAAGGGTTTTGAAAAATGAGTGTGACTTACACCAAGGGATGAAGGAAAGATTATCCTGTCTTAAAACAGGTGCAATTATCAGCTTTACCAAATGACATGCTACTTACACATCCATAGCACAGAGTACAAACAGAGACACACGCTGCATGTTTTGACTGACTGTTCCATGTCCGGCTGAGATTTTAGCTTTGACCTCACTGCTACCACGTTACAAACCACATCAAATTCCATTGTGCGTTACTTCAAAGCAAGACCGCTTTACTCTCTGATGTTGAACCTCTGCAGGATTTGAGATTAAGAATCTAGCTCTCAGGAGTACGCTCACCTTGCTGGTCACTGTCTGAATGTTTCGGGCTGCCTCTGGCTCTCCTGTCGGCTCTTTTGTTGCCAGGGCTTCCGGTCCCTCCTCCTGCTCCTGAGGCCGTGGTGCTGCCGTGGCTCTTGGAGTAACCATTTGGCGTGGCGCTACACACCGGGCCGCTTTTGTAGCTGGATGACGGAGGGGTGCTGACCTGGGAGAGGCTCGGGCGCTCAGCTGCACGCTCTTTCGGCTTCTTGGGTTGCGGCTTGCAGTACTCCTCCCGGCCCAGGAACGTTGACATGTTGTAACGGGGAATGATTTCTGAAACCACAGGCATTGTGTGTTTACATTACACTTAATAATAATCATCATCAGATATTAATTACATGGCATTAATTAATACCTTAAAATCTAATCAAGTCTTTTAGATATTAGCGCAGTAATTGGGTCATTAAATATACAGTACGGTACAAGTCTTAGGACACCGTTAGATTAGATGTACCATTCTTTAAGCAATGGTATGACCATGTCCACTAAAAAAAGCGGATAAGAAAGTGAATGAATGAACGATAACGATATAGAATTATTTCTAAAGCTGTTTATTAGGATACAAAAAAAAAATTAAGAAATTTGTATGCAGTATAGGATGGGTGATGTTGCCCTTAGATAATTTTGCAACAACAACATACAATTGCAACAAAATATAGTTTACACTTTAAAATAAATTGACTTTCCTCATACTCAGTTGCGTGCTTCTACTTGGTGGTCAAACAGATTCGATACATTTTCCCTTTTTCTTGTTATAGACCTTTTGCATACTTTATACATTACTCTAGTTTGTTGTACATCTGATATTTTGTACCAAATCCACCTCCACAGTAGCAAAATCGCTCCCCTTTTAGGGACAAACGCCTCCATCACAAAACCACTTTCCGCCATATGTCACTATGAGGCACGGTAATGGACGTACTCCATACTCTTTAAATGCATGACAACGTGTAAACACGTCGGAATATCACAATATGGATGTTTTATATTGTTCAAAAAATTATCCTGGTATTCTAGCAAATGATACGATAAAAAAAATAAACAGCATCTGGGAGCCTCAATCAGAAAAGCAAGCACTTTTTGGAAGGGTAGCAGCCAAGTAAACACTTTCTCGATATGGAAAAGACTAAGATGTAACTATAGGAACAGATCAGTGGAAAAGAGTATTATGGCGTGACAATGTTTTTAATTTCCGGGTCCAACTGTCAACAATGTGTTTAATATGGCTATTATATCATTACTAAAACAACAAATCTAATGGTGGCCTAAGGCCTTTGCACTTGCACTTTGCACTGGACTGCATGTAGATGGTTAATTATCTTTCATATAATTACAATGGTGGATGCTTAAAAACAAAAGTTTAGCTTAAGAGGGACAAAACACTTATCACATCTGATATTACAAATTATTAGAGGTTGCTGAGAAATCCTCTCTTAGCAACCTGTGAGCATCCTATCTGTAATTAAAGCAAGCTCAGGTAATTGGCCACATTATCTCCTAGCCCAGTACTGTTAGTTATTAAATAAGGTTATGTACACCAGTCTGCCAAAACATTAAAACCACGCAGAGACTAAATAACCAAAAAAGTTGATTATCTAAATGGTTATCTAATGTTTAATGCTAAACATTGAGATATATTAGACGGTAAGTGAACAGTCTGTTCTTGTAGCTGACATGTCACATGTGGATGAAACGTCCAGAAGTAAAGACCTGAGAGGTTTTGAAAAGGGTAACAGCCTTACAACTGTGTTGGAGTATCTCCTAAGCAACAAGGCTTGTAGGGCGCTCCTGCTCAGCAGTGGGGAATCCCTACCGACAGTGAGTTGAAACAGTGACAGCGTTTTGGCAAGAGCAACAAATCCTATTCTGTTTGGTTTAAAGGGAGAGAAAAGCTCCTGTGGTGTAAGTCTCAGAAATACCTGATGCTGGTCATAGAAGTATTAAAGTCACCCTGCTAAATATGGGGCTGCCTAGTCCCAGAATGGTCAGACCCTCAGATTGTTCACCATGCTAACCCATTCTACAAAGGGCACAGGTAATGGACCTGGGAGAAGTACAAAAATCTGGTCTGATGAGTTTTCATCCCATGGGTCAACAGATACGTGTGGTCAGTTTACCTGCTGAAGTGCACCAGGATACAATGTGGGAAGAAGATAAGCTGGCGGTAATGGTGGTAATGTTCTGCTAGGAAACTTCTGCTGGGTTGTGATTACCTTGATCCGTAACACTTACCTAAACATGTTAGTTTGAAATTTCAGTCTCTTTACTCACAATAATTAGGTGACATGTCAAATTATATATGAAAGGATAAAAAAGAAGCATTTGGTTTTATTTCGTTGAACAAAATCATCAAAAAAGCTAATGAAAGAAATTTGATTACACAAATGAGACGTAAACTCAGTTATGAGGATTGAGAAGAAAGTGACATATTCATAGGGGTGAAAAGAATCATGTTAAACTGGACAAAAGTGCCCCACCTCAGCTGTTCAGTAGGGTGTATGGTCACCCAAGAACGTCAAAACACACTGACAGTGATGGGACGTGGACAGGCTCAGACTGTCCTGCAGTTCCTGTGAGATCCTCTTTGTATTCATTTTTAAATGTTTTTTGTGAGCAGTACATTTAGTGTGACCTCCTCTTACACTTGTGCAATGTGTCAGAATCTGGCAGCTTCACCATCTCGTTATACTATTGTTAAAACAACAAATCTAATGGTGGCCTAAGACTTTTGCACATTCATCCGAACAGCTCAAGCTTCTAAACTGATGTGCGTGTGCAAAAGAGCAATCATGCATGTATAAAAATGCTGCACTAAGGGAGCTGTAACTCCTCCTTCGTTTGCTTACCCTCTGGGTAGATGGGGGGCAGGCGGTGTTGGTAGTACTGGTGTGGGGGCACGTCTCCGGGGCTGGCAGGCGGATAGTAGGCCGTGTGAGATGTAGGAATGAAGTGAGGATGTGTCATGTACGGCGGTGGCAAGTGATGGGTTGGGGAGAGAGTAGGCGAGTAGCTCGGGGCATAACATTCGGAATGAGGGGTGACCACGACTCGCCGCACACCCGTGTTGTCCTCCAGAACCTAGAAAGGCACGTGCACAAAAATCTGGTCAGGCACAATTGCACTGAACATCCATCCTAAAGGACTGCCTTAGTATCAGAAGTCAAGGTCAGATTGAACAGACCAGACAGTCAGTGCCACTTTCCACACTCAGCCAGATCCCAAACAAAACAAGTGCTAACAGAACTGGGACCAAACAGATTCCAGAGAGCTGGTAGCCAGAGCCAATGTTCGAGCCGTGTTAGGTTCACATGGGACTTGGAATAACAAAATGGAGCATGTTTTTTTAAGGATCACTGGGGTTAAAAGATGAGACGAATCATGGCATCTGGGCTAAAAAGCTTTAGCTAAGCCCTGGGAGCTCTGCTCATTTCTGTTTGCCCAATCTAAGATTTTTGTCTGAGGCTTGAGCTCTTTATTAATTAGTGTCCTATGAGTGAGCGTCGAAAGCCCCAAGCGCCCTGTTGTGGGAAGAACTGGGGGTATAAATTCATCAGTTCATGACTTGCTCTCCTCTATCGCCCTCATGGACATTTCTGACCTTTCGGCTGAAATGCCAGCATAGCTGACCTTTACCTAACTACAGCCTAACAAAGCCTTATCAAGGACACAGAAGGGCATTCCGGCTTGTATTTCTCTTAATGCATGTGTAAGCTTGTGTGTTTAGTGAACACATACATTAGCAGAAGCTATTCAATTCCCTGCAAGGCTAATGTAACATCCTATTGTGCAAGTTACACAGAACGACCGAACTCGGTGCCTGAGGTGATTTCTCCTGTGTTACCTGGGAGATGTAGCCTGGGGGCACATGAATGGGTGGGATGGAGCCGTTTGGTGACATCATGGGAACTTCTGCGGGGCCTAGAAAGATGAAAAAGAAGCTGTGTCAATCAAAAAGGCAGGAAGCAAAAGGCTAAACAGTAACAGGACACTCAAGTCCCTCCTCTAGCACAGCTACACAAAGGAGAGAAAAATAAAGCAAATTCCCGGCTTGGGGAGAAAAAGATCAGCCTGAAAAGCTCATCTCTCCTATTACTTCAGCAAAGCGTTGTATATTCAAGAGTTAGGGCTGAACCTTCATTCATAAGGGATGTGCAAACAAAGATACTAGTACACTGTGTTCCAAATTATTATGCAAGTGATATACATGACCTATTTCAATAAAATGAGCGTCTAGGTATTCTTTTTTTCTCATAAAGAATTTCGTTTATTTCTCAAATCTTTTGAGATAAATATCGTGCTCAGGCAAGTGTGTGTTCATTTGTTTGCAATGTGATCTTAATTAAATGAAAACAAAAAGATTGTTCCACATTAATATTATATATAAATAAAACAGGTCTTTATTAGGTATCACCTTGTTTCTAAACTGATTGTCCGTTTTACCACATAGAAGCACCTTTTAGTTCCACAGGGTGAGTCAAAACAAAACAAAAAAAAACAATTACAGGACACCCATTTATTTCGGAAATAAAAGAGAAATTACATATCTGAATACTCCAGAAAGTAATGGGTGAGGGGGTCCATCTTTTAGGCTATGGCCGGAACATGGCCACCGTCTTGAAAGCAGCCATATTGGATAAAGGACAAGTTTTTTTTCAATAGGAAGGTGGTCAAGAAATCGATTGCTGCTGTCGAATTTGCAATATGTGGTTCAAAACTTATCAACACAAAGTTCAAAACTATTTTTCGTTCATCACAGGTAACTGAAGATGGAATTGATGGTTCTGATGTCCGGCAAACACAGCTGCATTATCATAGCAACAGACTTTAACAACCAACACCCAAAAAGATCACCAATTTCGCACTCTTGCATCCCTCGTATCCAAATTCGGAGAAATCGAGACTGTAAACAAAGACCGCTACAGACGAACAAACCTTAATAATTGTTTTGTCAGCCTTTGCAAAAAAGGTCCACAACATAGCATTTGACACGTGACTTGACACACACTGTACAAGAACAGATTGTTGTACATCTGCCTAGATACGCTCTACTAGTCCCCTCTACTCTGTTCTCTTATGGTCAGGACCCACACAGATCAGGTACTAGTAGGTACATCAGGTACAGATCAGGTACACCAGGTGGCTGGTGGATCATTGACAGCACTGCAGTGACACTTATGTGCTGATATTGTGTTGGTGTGTTGAGCAGGTACAATTGGATCAAACAGCAGTGCTGCTGAAGTTTTAAAATACCATGTTCTCTCACTGCACTCTAATAGACATGTATACTATACACATAAACAGAGAACAGCATAAGCTAATCACAAATATCTGATTTTATCACAACTGCACAAAAAACTCATCCTCATTTAAAGAGATTAAGTCTCTCCTGGTCTGTCTTAAAAGGTGTATCAGCTCTCATCCACCCAAGGCCATTCAGAACGTCCGGATCAGATGGAGTGACACAGGGTTAAACAAACACATTAAGTCATTGTGTATAGCGTCTCATTCTCTGTGCTGGAGTCAGCCACTGGGTCCGATGGGAGCAGCAGGGGACGAGACGACTGCTGCTGCATTTACGCTACACACAAGCAGGCTCTGTCATGGCTCCCCTGGGACAAGGCCTCACTGAACCTCTCATTACCCCTTCTTTTGCTGTCCATCGGTTGTCACAAAAGAGAAAACTGGCCCACCACTATGCTGAATGGCAATAACCAGCCCCTCGGTTGTTTTTTTTTTTCCCTGGGACTGTTTGTTCCATCCTGGGCTGCGGTAGCCAGCCAGCTGTTAAAGCCATTTCTGGCCCCCTTCCTCTTCGGCGGGGCTGTGAGGAGGCACGGCCGATCATTCACCGCCTGTAAATCACAGTATTGCCTTGATGGACCTTACAGTTTCTTCCCCTTCACCCCTCACCCGCTCCTCAAGCTGCCCCTCGGCCCTGGAGGTCCTAACGCGAGTCTGGCTTTCTCACTAAGGCCCTGTTGTGCTTGTGTTTTCTCCAGGTAGAGAGGGGGAGCTGTATGTACACAGCGATGTATGCGGTTTA
>JAUZSU010164505.1:0-13596 GCA_034780255.1 Parotocinclus maculicauda | reverse complement strand
GTTTAAGGTGTCCACACCTTGTGCCCTGTGATTCCAGTTAGGCCCTGGCTTCCCCACAACCCTAAACTGGTCTGAAAATCAATTGTAACTCTTTGTTGGACGTGTCTTTATTCACTAGCCCACCACCACAGGTTCCTGGGTTTGAGTCCCAGTTGTGATTTCTTTTCGGGTCAGATGAGCACTATCTTACCTTTGGCACAATTGGCTGTGTATGAAGATGAGATGATGCCCTGCTGCTGCAAAAATGACCCCGAACTGCCCTGCAATGGTCTGGTGTTCCAGTGACAATGGCCAAGAAAAGTGGGGTTAAAACGTAAAATAAATACATTAAAAAGAAATCTCTGTGGGTGTGCCTAATTCAGGATTAGACGAGAATTTTCTTAATCCTTTATTGCTTAATCGTTTATTGTGATTCAGCAATAGTTTCATTGTTCATCACTGTCTGTGAAGTTTATACTCCGCTTGCAGAACACACAAGGGTTCTTAAGGGTGAGTGAGTAAGTGGAAAGTAGAGGCACAGTCGTCTGTTCCTTATTAACACAATAAGAGCCATGGAAGAGTTCTGAAGGCTGAGAGGCTCGTAATGAAACATAGGTGAGGGATGGTATATAGTTGGCCAACAGAAGCAACTAAGCAGAGCAGAGCCCTTTAAGCTGGAACAATATATGTGCTTGTGGTTAGTGCATACATCTAGGAAGTTCCTCTGGCAGTGTGCCACCATCATGACTGGAGTTCCCAGACAATTTCGTTTTCCTAGAGTGCAGTGGAAGAGGCTCGTCAAAAAGACCTAGTATACATGCCTTTCTAAAGCAGTATCCTAGGGTTTGCTGAAGTTTAGGGGTTTCCCAGTACTTTGAAAAAAAAACATAATACATCAATAAAGTTATACAAGAGCTTATATTTGCGATACTACATAGATCTATTTGGGATTCATTTTATGAGCTAAGAACATGTGTTGGGTGGAGGAGTACAATCGTAAGTCATGTTAGTATTCTTATCATATATTATTTTCAAGTGCATTTCTCAGCCCAACCACAAAATTCATAAGTGTTTTCAAACACTGTATTTCAGATGGGGTGCAGCTTTTTTCCTTTATGTTAGTATGTGTATGGATATTAGCAAGCTTTTAAACATTTATTTGACAGAGGTATGCAAGACCTTTCAAAATCAAACAAGTAATTAACAGCACAAGACCTTTCAGCATCCAGTGCCCCCATTGTTTTCCAGAACTGCGACGTCTCTGGTATATGCTTACAAGTGCTCAGAAACATTCAGTCAGCTAGACTAAATTACAGCCCTACTTATTTGGCCATAAACTACATGGTGTCTCAAAAGTAAGGAAACAAACATACATGAAAATTTAAGACAAATCAGTAGAATATTGTGTCCACTCGATTGAACCCCTGTGACTAGTCCACTTTTGGGGAAACTGCACATCAAGATAGTCTGATAATCCATTCACAGTGAGGTGTGGTGCCATCTTTATGGAAGAACTCAGGCAATGTTGCATCCTCTGACAAAAATGAAGGAAACGTCTTCATCTAACAACGTTGTTCCATCAATGACCAAAGGTCCCACATTTCAGGCAACCCATACAGCTCATCATATCCTGACTTTAGATTAGGCAACCAGATAAGATGGATCAGTTCATTTATGGTTTTTGTTAAACAAGTAGACCTATTGGTGATTCTGTTTGTTGACATTTTAGTGGTTTTTTGGTCATCCAGCTTTTGGTTTATTAGTGAAAGAATGTGTTTCTTGGAATTTGGCAAGACGTTTAGCAACTGCACTGTGGGGAATTGGAGGCCTGTTGGAGTGACATCTGTCATAACGTGCTTTGTTAACCAGAAATGGGGATTATGTCAACACATTCTGCTGGTGTAAGGAATAAACTTGCACCTATGTGGTTTGGTGAATTTTTCTACCAGGTTGTAGTCACACACCTGCCTTCCCATTAAAAAAACTTGAAACAAAGCCACCATGTTGGTAACTTTTTCTTTCAGGTTTCCCACTTGCCCTACAGCTTGTGCCTAGAACTGGATCACCTGCTAAACCATTTTAATTTTATATTTGTTTTTTTATACTTTTGAGGCAAGCTGTGCAAACAAATGAGAAGAGGGAGGGTCAGGTTTAATCCTTAATTTCTATACATGCATGTTTAGGTTTTCTTTTGGTACCACAAAGAAATGCAATTTATCATACACGTATTTTTAGCAAGTGTGTATGATATCTTGTGATGTCCTGTAAAGCATCCAGGTTTTACTTCAAATCAGAGCTGATATTCTGTATCCACTGTGACCCTGGCCAGGTTAAAAATAATTACTGAAGATGTAGCAATAGCTTCTTCTAAACCAAATTCTACACTTTTTCATCCAGTCATCTGCAGTCTATTGACATACTAGAATCTGCAGTAACTGTGAATTGGTGAGCCTTGATTTTGAGAGCTTTCAAAATATGTTTGTCACAGGGCTGTATTTTTTCGTCATATAGATGTTGAGCCAAACAGTGGGGTCTTTGTGCTATAATGATGCAGTCACTTATAGATGCTGGCTGCTATTTAAAACCTTTACACACATGTGGTCACATGATCACTAGTAACTAGTGGAATAAACACCTGAGCAAAGTGCATTCATTTAAATTAAACAGTGTGCATGTTGTAGGCCCACCTTTCAAAAACCAAACAGCTTGCAAACTCCTAGCCCTATCTGCATCAGGATAATGGCATGTGCAAAAACATGGAACTTAATATGCTATCTAATATTGTATAGGCACAAAGCCAACTCCATAAACACAGGCTTTGTTATGATGATTAATAGCTTAAATTGTTTATGGATGCGGACCTTGAACCCATTTACATGTACTACATATTAGGAAAGGTAACGGCTTTACAGTCAAAATCTAATTTATTTATATAGCGCTTTTTACAATGGTAGCAGCTTTACAATATTATATTATCTTAAAAGGCCAATCCCAAATTGAGCAAGCCTAGGGCGACAGTGAAAAGGAAAAACTCCCTGATTGTAGAAGGAAGAAACCTTGGGAGGCCCAGTACTCAAAAACGGACCCATTCTCCATGGGTAGCCTGGATGTTAACTAAAATACTTAAGTTTGTATTAATAGTGAATTTAAGAAAATAAAATAATGTAAAATATTTGAGATATTGAGTCCTCAGTGCGAAGTCCTTAACTAATAACTGAATGATGGCGGTAGTTACTGCACTCTGGTGGGACCCAGGCATGGTAGAATTGGTTATTGTTAATGAAGAGCAGTGGAGTAATGCTGAAGAGGAGGAACATAAGTGTGTAGTGCTGGAACTGGTACCGGAACATAAGCTCGGAGAGAAAAGAGAAAATGCAGTTACTTATTGGTTATGAGCACAGAGTCTAATAACAATCACTGTTGACAGTCACTGATGGCATTTGCTGCATGCGACTCCGGAAGCATTAACTATAGCACCATAGCTAGAAAGAGGAGAACCAGAAGGTAACACAGTCAAGAGGCAAGAACCAACCCAAGCCATGCAGCCCAGTCTTAATCTAACCAAAAGCCTGCGTAACTAAAAATGCTTTTAGCCTAGACTTAAAAATTTGGCAAGTATGAAAAAGCTTTTCCCCCTGCTGTGACTTTCCTATTCTAGGAACTGAAAGAAGTCCTGCACCCTGTGAACGAAGTGGATGAGCTGGATTGTAAGGTTCTAATAGTTCACTCAGATAATGTGGGGCCAGATTGTGTAGAGCTGTATATGTTACAAGAAGTATTTTATAATCAATGCGAAATTTAACTGGTAACCAATGTAGAGACGACAGAACAGGACTGATCAAATCTTCTAGTTCTAGTTAGTACTCGAGCTGCTGCATTCTGTACTAGTTGTTTATTTAGAGATTTACTAGAGGATCCAGCAAGCAAAGCATTACAGTAATCCAATCTCTATAAATGCATGAACCAGTTTCTCTGCATCTTGAAAAGAAAGTATATTTCTAAGTTGTTACAGTATAGTATCTAGCTATATTATGTTACTGAAAGAAGGTAATTCATGTGATGTTGTCAATGTGCATGTCAAGGGAGAGATCTGAATCAAACGTAACACGTAAGTTCTTTAAAATTGGACTGGGCTTTACCGAACAGCCTAGATTTAGATATTACAAAGCCTACCTGTTTTCCTGTCTTGGGTCCAACTAATAAAACCTCAGTTTTATCTGAGCTAAGTAAAAGGATATTAAAAGACATCCAATTTAACACAGTTCTCAATTGTAAGGCTGTCATTTTTGTCAGCTTATTCATGTTAATGAATAATTTAGCCTAAAGGTATCATATATAGGGAGAACAATAGTGGGCCAAACACAGACCCCTAAAAGATACCATACTTCACTTTTGAAAGCTTTAATTATTTACATAAACAAACTGGCCAGATAGGATTTAAACCAAGAAAGTGTCAGTCTATTAATACCTATAGTGTTTTCTAGCCTGTTCAGTAAGATGTCATGATCTATAGTGGCAAAGGCTGCACTTAAATAAAATATAAAAAAAATAGAAAATAAAAATGTCCATTATCTGATAATATCAATAGATCAAGTAAGTAGATCAAGTTCATCATTAGTAATTAGGGTAAAATATTTTAGTCCTGATTTAGATCTAATTAAACAGACATCAGCACTAGTGCTGCATCTGGATGGTTGCTGAATAGATGGGTGATTTGATGAGCATTGAGGTTTATGCCAAACTTTTTATCGTTAAAGAAAGTCATGAATTCTTGCTTGTGTTTCTGTTTCTGTGACTTTTTTAGTTAATCTGAAGACTGTATTAAATAAAAATCTATAATTATTTTTTTAAATTCTTTGTGATTGGGGATAAATAAACAGCTTTTGCTTGTTTGTACGCTGCCATGCTGTCCCTCCATGCAATCTTAAATACCTCCAATGTACCACGTCAGTAACAATACTCTTATTTACAGCATTTAGCAACTATCATTATGCAGTGTGACTTGAAATTTAGCTGAGCAGTTAAAGATTAAGGGACACAAGTCAAAACATTGAACTCAACCTTTATTGATAGTCACCTCTGAGACTCAGTGTCTACTGATCTACTAATACTGATGCTGAATAATGGCCTGCTACTGTTTTTTCCTGTACTTTTCCCCACCCAAATCCAAGTAACCCAAAAGTGATTTATTAGGGGTTCCTAAATCCAACATCTTAAGAAGACTCCTGTGGACAAAAAGACATAGTCATGGCCGAAATTGTTGGCACCCCTGAAATGTTTCTCGAAAATGAAGTATTTATCCTAGAAAGTTATTGCAATTACACATTTTGTTATACACATGTTTATTTCCTTTGTGTGTATTGGAACAACAATTGTTAATAACAAAATTGTTGGCACCTTTTCTGTGGTGTTAATTTTGTCCAGCCCATTTTTTAAATTTTGCATGGAATTATATAATGTTTGGCTTTGTTTCTGTTTTTTTATGTGCTGTTCCAATACAATGGGAAAAAGGGAAATAAACATGTGTATGACAAAACATGAGAAATTGCAATACATTTCTGGGATAAAAATTCAGGGGTGCCAACAATTTCGGCCATGACTGTATATCAAGTAAATTTCATTTCTGTTAGATCTCCAGTATTTCCACAGACTTAAATTACATTTTGAATACGGAACCCTTTTGCCTTTAACAGCTTTTTGACCTCACAGTGTGTTGACTGATGAGCACAATCGAGAGTTCGAGGTCAGAGTGACTGTGTTTGAGCTGGGCAGTGCAGCCTTTGTAGCTCCAGTATAACATTTAATCTACCATCAAAACCGGCATTTACAATGAATGATTGAATTTTCTCTCTCATGAATGAGTGGCCTTCCTTGCCTGACTTTGCTGGAACATGGCCAACTCCAAACAGCCAGTGCTTCATACTTGCACTCACAGATGATGAACAGCACATTTTCCCCACATAGCACATGCTTAAGTGACTATCCCCAATCTTTAAGCTGTGTTAAGAAATGAATATGATATGGGGTGATGGATTAGGTTTTAACTCACTAGGGGCATCGTTCAAACACACATACTCCTCAAGGTATTGAGTCACTCTGTAGAATCAAATGCACATCTCAGTACCTACACCCTTATGGTCAAGAGGACCTGTCAATCTCCAATCATTAAGCCTCAATCTCTAGAGAAACACTACTTCAGAGCATGAATTGATGACTTAATCCACAAAGGGCAGTGTTACTTTTGTTATCATATGTTATTGTTAAATAATCCCCACAAGCCTTGAGATTTAAGCCGTGATTTTGTGTATAGACCATATTAACATCCTTAAATGAGCATTGAGGTTCACTCAGAGTTCATAATGCAAAGAAGTGTCTGAGTCACTCCACAACGCAACTCTTTGTGTAAGGTGGAGTCTGGAAGGTCTGGAGCAACAGCGCCTAGGGTATTGTAAACACTGATGACGTTAAAGGCCAGAGTTCTGTGCCTGATGCTTTAACAGTGCTTCACTCCATCATTTTAGCCCCACCTTGCTGAAGCCAGCTGTGTGACCCAAACCAGTGGGCAAACATTATGGATCTAAATCAACTAACAAAGTTCTTAGGAATAAGAGTGGAATATTCAAAGAGCACTCATTAGCTTGAGAGGTCTTTCCCTGAAATAATAGTACGGAGAGACTAGCATCTCTGATAATCTGATTTTCACTGCTCGTGTCTTCCCACGAAGATATAAACAGATGATGTCAAGAGGGTGGTGCCCCACAGCAGTGTCTGCCAAGCAGATGGGGAACTGCATTAGTTTGGAAACTTGGAACTAATGGCCATTGAAACCTCTAAAAAACACTGAGTTTGAAGGAGAAGGGAGGGGGCAATTTCCAGTTTAAAAGTCTAACATCCTAATGCTTTTGTTCTTTTTAGATGCTGGACTATGGACAATTGATTCCAGTCATACGAATTATATTGATTATTCCAGTCATACGAATTATATGATTATTCCTTCAGTATTTTTCAAAAGGTTTATAATAGTGTTCCCTAAAGCAAAGCTTGAATTTGACACACAATGAGCACTGCACTGAAACCACCCAAATGATTTATAGGCATACTTTGCAGGGACACTTTCATATATCCTCTATTTTGCTTATTGGATATTTATTTATTTATTTATTTATTTATTTATTTATTTGAATATATATATCTATATACAACATATAACTCAAATACATTTAGTTGCTTGAGTGTTGTTTGCCTCGTATAATGATTTAAAGTGTACAGAAACACATATGAACAGGTATATGTAAATGCTACATCATTTTATATAACAGACTAGAGCATCTGCAGACTTTGGTACTTGTGTGCGGTCCCGGAACCAATTCCAATGGATGCAGAGGACCCCTGTACAATAAGAACCATTATATATGCATTATATGTGCTGTATACCTGGCTTGGTTATTGTTAACCTGATGTCTTTTATCTTTTTCAGATGAAATGTGATAACATGATTACCTACCTAAGGATTATTGGGACAACACTATTTGGAGTCTCACTGCTTGTGGGAATATCTACGGCCTACATCATGCAATATCAGTTTTTTACAACAACAGGCAACTATTTATCATTTGGCCTTTATGGAGCCATTTTGGTCATTCACCTAATCATCCAGAGCTTGTTTGCTCTGTTAGAACATAGGAACATGCGGCGGTCCCTGGAGACACCAATCAAACTCAACAAATCACTAGCACTGTGTATAGCTGCCTACCAAGAAGACCCAACCTACTTGAGAAAGTGTTTGATATCAGTCAAGAGGCTCACTTACCCAGGCCTCAAGGTCATTATGGTGATTGATGGGAATAGTCCTGACGACACCTACATGATGGACATCTTTCAGGAAATAATGGGCCGGGACAAGGTTGCCAACTATGTCTGGAAAAGCAACTATCACCAGCGTGGCCCAGACGAGACAGAGGAATCATACACAGAGAGTCTGCAGCAAGTCTCTCAGATAGTACTCAACAATAAATGTATTTGCATCATGCAGAAGTGGGGTGGAAAAAGGGAAGTCATGTACACAGCCTTCAAAGCCTTGGGAAGAAGTGTCGACTATGTGCAGGTAAGTCTCCGGGGTAACTTGCCCCGCCAAGCTAAATATGGCAGGTAGCAAACACAAAGGCACTTTTGTGACGTTTAAAACGGTGCCAGTCTAATGTGTGTAGTGTGCTGGGACTGAGGAAAATGACTGTGTTAACAGTGATGCTCTTGATTTAGGATCTCTGTGAGCTGTCATTCACAGTTATTTCCGAGCTATTTTGGAATATTATATATGCATTCTCAGCATCTTTGTAAAAACGAATTCTAATGAATTTGCTGTCATGTTGTTGATGGCTACAGATGGACGCAGGATTGTGTGTATAAATATAATACCAAAAAGACCCTTTGAAAGTACCCTGAATGTGGATAATGCTAAAAATATAATAGAAATTTTTCATAATGAAATGCTCCCTATTTTTGTGAGCAATGTAGTATGGTGACAAAATGTATTATAGCTTTGTATGAATAGTCTTACGTGTGAACTTCTTGACTTTGACCTTTGGTTGTTTGAAACTCATCATAGTGGGCAAAGAAATATGGTTTGTTTTACAACCACCTGTGTCAACCTATTTTGGCAAAACACACATATGCTTCTAGCCATAGATCTGTCTGAAAATCATGCACTATGGAGCAAAATGAGTCTTACAAAAGAATGACTGGCCTTGTTTCTGAGCCTCGCACTTTCAGATGCAGGTAATCATGTTGGGGGGGGGGGGGATTTTACAATTGGTGTGATTTTTCTTTCCTTTTTTTCTCTCCATCTGGTTTTAATGAAAGGCTTGACCTCAGCTTCATGTGGACAAGAATAATTGCATTTAGCATATCACCAATCTGTCACTGCAGACTGCCCTAATGGTGATTTCTGTTGCTGTGGGATTCAATTGGATGAGCCAACCATAAGAAGCACAGTGACGGAAGTGAAATACTTCCTTAGTATATAGTTTAGTTTAATGACAAGACTACAGCTATAGCAATTGGCATGCACACTATCAGTGAAAAGGCAGCTGTCAGGTGAGAATGTAGCAAATACATCTGGATATTGACCAGAATGTATCACTATATTTATGACCAGAGAACAAAAGATGTTGAAAGTATGTGTGCAGTTCTGGCTGCAACTCTTGTCTTGGCTGCTTAAATGTGTGCAGTGTGGCTGCAAATAATAGTAAATGGAGAACCAAAAGTATCACTTTCACTGTAGATGAGGCAAACCTACTTACAGGTGTTAAAGTTCCCTAAAGGGTTTTAGGAGCCTCTATTACATCCAGTTGATTGCAAAAGCTTGCTCACTAAAGTCTACTGAGAAATGATATGCAGAACTAGCCAACACTATGAACATTGTTTTTTAGCAGTTAAACATATATACACGGACTACGTTGCTGAAATACTCAAGCACTCGTGATGATTGAAAGTGATTAAAATCAATGCCAGCTTACAGCATTACAGCGAGAATTTGGTCTGATCTACATTTCAGGCCTGTAGCAATGTAGAGCTAGTAATGAATAAAAATGTGATTGCAATCATGAATAGTTACAGTCTTTGAATAGCAAAGGTGGCCAAAAAGATCTCCAGTTTGTCAACAAAGGCATGAGAAAATTATTGAAATGTACAAAAACATTGTATGGCAAAAACAGATTGGAAAGGCTTTGCATTTATTTCCCCTCTACTGTGCATAATGTCATTAAACGGTTCAAGGAATCAGGAGGAATTGCAGTGTAAAGACCAAGGGTGCAAGCTTAAGTTGAACTCGCATGATCTTCGATCCCTCAGACAGTACTGCATCTAGGATGGATCATCACACTGAAAAAGTGTATTGTGATTTTTGGGAAAAAATGGATGCTGTGTGCTCCAAAGACAAAAAGGATCAGCAACAAACCAGGGTCTGTCATTGTATGCGGCTGTGCTAGTGCCCTTGGCAATGGTACTTTACACTTTAAGCTTTCAAGAAGTCATCTTTTCCAGGAACGTTAATGCATTTTTTAACAAGACAATGCAAAACCACATGCTCTACACATTACATAGGCATAGCTGTGGAGATGAAGATGGTACTGGACTGATTTGCCTGTAATCCTGACTTGTTCCCAATAGAGAAGGTGTGGAGAATTTTTGAATAGACAACAGCGACCCTGTACTGTTGCACATCTTATGGCATGTTTACAGAAGAAATGGAAATAAAATAACACCTGAAACAGTCATTAGTTTGGTATGTTCTGTGCCAAAATGACTTGTAGTGTGGTGTGGTAATGTGTTGCAGCCTGTGTTGTGGCCCTGAATTGCAGGAATAGATGTTTATTAACAAATGAAATAAAATTGACCAGACAAAATATCTCAGGTTTATACTGTCTGCAATGAACAGAAGTCAAAGTACATCTAAGAAACATTGTTTTAAGTATATATTTTCCCTACCATTTCTGATTTGGGGATGTAAAATCAAATGATGTGTTGTGTACAACCCATAGAGTTGTGTTGTGTGGTTATCAAAAATTATATACAAATCAAATTGTAGTGTAAACGACAGATTAATATGCTTACACAAGAATGGACAGCCCCATTTTAATATGGGGTAGATTAGGATAAGATTGTGTACGTGCTATATGCAAGACACCAATTTAAACAGTTTAAGACACGTTAAAAAACTACTCCCAATAAAGCCACATGATTAGAATAACCGTGTGTTTATATTTTTATTTTAGTTATTATTATCATTATTTACATTTATTCAGCAAGATGCTAATCATCAGTTTCTTTGCTTGACAAGTTTATCCCTTCTTATACCTGTTAAAAGGATAAAAAGTACGTTTTTTTAACAGTGGACAATCTGTATGTGTGTGAGTTCAATTTGTACTTTGAAACAGCAAAACATTTGACAAATTTAAGCTTGTTGAGCTGCAGATGTTTTTCAACAGACAAAACATCAAGTATCTAAGGTAGCTTTTTACCTACAAAATTGTTAGGTAACATGCTAACTAGCTTGTGTGTGTTTGTGTTTTGCTGTATATTCAGGTGTGTGACTCCGACACCATGTTGGACCCAGCCTGTTCAGTGGAGATGGTTAAAGTTCTTGAAGAAGACCCCATGGTGGGGGGCGTTGGGGGAGATGTACAGGTACATAGCCTTTCCATATATATAATTTGATACTGATACCCCATCTGTCAATTGAAAGGGACCACCAAATGACCATTCCTGATTGGTCTTGGTGTTAGTGAGATTTTAAACACAATGTATCTCTTACAGACCACATTATTATACACCTACCTTGTTGATATAGCTTGTAGGTGTACAGGGAAAAATGGTAGGTCATTTTACACCATGTGCAATTTGTGTCGATCCTCTAGGCCTTCATCATGTAGAACAAACGTGACTTTGAAACTTGTACTTTTAAAGTGTTCTGCTATGAATGCAATCAGTAGCTATGGCTAGTTTTATGTATCGAATTCTTAATGGAAGTATTTAAAAAGGTATCTTTTTAACACCTAACTTATTCTTAGTCTTTTATATAGCCTTGTAATCTGTCCAGTGTGAAACATGGACAGTTTTGATAAGTTAGCAATCCCAGATCTGACCTCTTTTTGTGGAGTTTGCATGTTCTCCCCAGAGTGAGTGAGTGAGTGTTTGACACTGTGCTGATCTTAATAAATAAATAAATCCGTTAAATATAGCTAATACAGCCATTGCTGACATGCCATTAAGAAACAAAGAAACAAAAAACACTTTAGACCTTCATCAATGTCCTGGTGCTGCTGGGTTTATGGTGTAAGCAGTGTTTAAAAACCAGGACACCAGATCATACCTGACGAGTGGTAATAGATGGGATATGATTAGTGACCTTATTAAAAAGTGTCTGTGGTGGGACGGTGGTGGCTTACTGGTTATGATACTGGACTTTGAAACAGCAAGTTTAGGTTTCAAATCCCAATTCTGCAATGCTACCAATTGCTTGAAACCATATTAGTTGTATGCCACTCTGAATAAGAACCTCTGCTAAATGCTGCAAACGTAAATAATTTTGATGAGTGTATGACAGTGTGACATGCAAATCTCATTCACTGTGTAGATTTGTTCATATTTATTGTACTGTACTTCCATATGTGGCTTGTGACAAGGATACACCTTCAGCAAGCCTGCCAACACAGACAATACTACACATTGCAGTGCACTGTACACTACAGTCATGTGACACTTCTGTCTTTTGTGTCCCTATAGATCCTGAACAAATATGAATCGTGGGTCTCCTTCCTGAGCAGTGTGCGATACTGGATGGCTTTTAATATTGAACGAGCATGCCAGTCCTACTTTGGTTGTGTGCAGTGCATCAGCGGGCCTTTGGGGATGTACCGAAACTCACTGCTTCATGAATTCCTGGAAGACTGGTACAATCAGACGTTCATGGGAAGCCACTGCAGCTTTGGTGATGACCGCCACCTTACAAATCGTGTGCTGAGTCTGGGTTATGCCACCAAGTACACAGCACGCTCCAAGTGCCTTACGGAGACTCCCATCACCTATCTGCGGTGGCTCAACCAGCAGACTCGATGGAGCAAGTCATACTTCCGAGAGTGGCTCTACAATTCCATGTGGTTCCACAAGCACCACCTGTGGATGACCTATGAGGCAGTTATCACTGGCTTCTTCCCCTTTTTCCTTATCGCCACAGCCATCCAACTGTTCTACCATGGCCGTATCTGGAACATCCTTCTGTTTCTGCTTATTGTGCAGGCTGTGGCACTTATAAAGTCCTCATTTGCCAGCTTCCTGCGAGGCAATATCGTCATGGTCTTTATGTCTTTTTACTCAGTATTATACATGTCCAGTTTGCTACCAGCAAAGATGTTTGCAATCGCGACGATAAACAAGTCAGGCTGGGGGACTTCAGGGAGGAAGACTGTAGTAGTAAACTTCATTGGCCTTATTCCCATATCAGTCTGGTTTACAGTCCTCTTTATTGGCATTTTGTACACCATTGTCCAAGAGACACGGAAGCCTTTTCCAGAGTCTGAGAAGATAGTGTTAATAATCGGTGCAATTGCATACGCCAGTTATTGGACTGTGTTTTTGACTTTGTACGTAGTTCTTATAGCAAAGTGTGGCAAAAGGAAGACTGAGCAAGAGTATGACATGGTGCTTGATGTCTGATTGCATCGTTTGTCCCTCCTGCCTCAACGTTTACATTGGGAACAGTCTCGGACTGCTCTGCTATGGTTCTCCATTGGTGATAGAAAATGACTCTGTCAGGAGAGCTATTATTGCTGCTGTGACTGACACCAAGGTTTTTTCTTTGAAGTTTATATTATAAGGCAACAAATACCAAAAACGAGGTTCAGACTGTTAATTTTATTTTATTCCAAAAACCTGTAAAAGACTGTACCTGTTCCATTTCAGTCTACTCCATGAAATGTTTAGTTTTTAATGCACTTTCTCTCTCTCTTTCTCTCTCTCTCTTTCTCTCTCTCTCTCTCTCTCTCTCTCTCTCTCTCTCTCTCTCTCAATCTCTTTCATAATAAATAAAGATAGACAAAGTACTCGATGAACAAATACCTC
>JAUZSU010164495.1:0-13596 GCA_034780255.1 Parotocinclus maculicauda | reverse complement strand
TAAATCGTACAATAAAGGTTTAATAAACATTTAATATGTTACATAGCACGTCCCGTCTTCTAACATAGGGCATGTTCTTTTAATCGGACCAGCCGGTTATTAGGACCAAAACGATCACGTCCTAATGTGGTCCCATTAACCGGAATCGACTGTATAAATAAATATATATATATACAGATACTAATAATGAATATTATTTTTCAAACGGACCTTGAATTAGTGCATGTTTTTGTTTTGTTGTGTTATTTTTGTCTTTAATTTTTTAACCTCGTTCAGGAAGGGTTTGGAAGGGGTTGCTGCTGCAGCACTGAGAGACGCTCCCCATCTTGCCTCCCCTCCCTCAGACACAGCCCAAGCACCTGAAGCACATTACAAATTGGCCCACTTATAAATAAGTGCACTCTTACAGGCCAAAATGAACCTGAAACACAGATGTATTTTGAAGTGAGCATATAAAAAATATAAAAGATCTGAATGCAAACTAATATATATATATATATATTTGAACCGTTTTCTTTTTTATTTAAGCATATCATCTGAACAGATCTGGACTCTGAGCTCAGTCTGAAGGACATCTGTGCCTCAGAGCCTGCACTGTAGCTGATCATTCACATCCACTGCACTGCAGCCGCCGATCTGAAAGCAGATAACAGATGCTCCATGGGCCACGCATTGATGTCATACCACCTCTGACGCCATTACTGCTCTGCTCTGAGTGGACAAGTGGTCATGCAGGAACCAGGGCATTAAAGCCTCCCTCATGCACCGTCATAAAAGCTGCAAGAGGGAGATAAGTCACTTTTTCCATGAGCCAGAAGCTGCCCCGAATGTGAGGAAAATGATAATGGCCTGTTATGTCGAGCCGGCCTAAGCTGGATCTCTGGGAAAGGCGAAGGCAAAAATCGTTAAAGCAAGCCTCCCCTTCTTAATAGTTCTGAGGAAAATTCGGAGCATGGAACATGAGTTCTGCGTTTGCAGAGCCAGGACCGTTTTTAGTCTAAAAGAATTTTGGAATTGATATATTCATAATTCAGACAGTGCTTGATGGAGAATGTGCATGTGGGCAAGGGCCTGCCTGAGTAACGCCTTACTTCTGTATTTGGAATAAAAGAAGGACTGCACAACATAACCGCATGCCAACTGTAAAGCATGGTGAGGGATGCCCACAGAAAGCAAATCTGTTATCCCTTTGGTATAGAGTTATTTATCTTGGATTTGACCTTTGCACCAGAAGGTTAAGTGTTCAAATCCCACCTGTTCCAACACTGTTTTGTGTAATTTTCCCTGGTGAAGTACCCTGATATTTTTTATCCTCTGCTAACTGGAACAAATACCATGATGCTTATTGATGGGTGGTCGACCCAGGACATCTTTAGAGCTCTCCAGTTACAGCCCGACCTCGACGTCGTATAACCAAACCTCTACTTCCGTTAAGCCCCGGGTATTATCTTGAGTCCAGAATTTGCCCTAAAGCCTCTTTGTGTCCGGATGGAAGAACACTCATCCGATCATTAGAGCACAGATCCAGTATTCAGTCCTGCCCTCTCGGAGCAGAGCTTGAATAAATATTGGTGCCAAGCACCAGCGGCTACGCAAAAGGAAACATTTTCCTCTGCCCCGGTCTCCTGGCAACCCTGAAACGGGTGACTCAGACAGAGATGGAGCAAGATGACTCAATCGGCGCTGTGACGAAGTCAAAGGAGCGACACGTAGACACAAACACACAACAAAAAAAACCCACTCATTAAGGTCTGTCACAGCAGGCCAGGATCATCTTAGGCCTCCTCTGAAAGACGTGCGGCACCGAAGGCCGCTCGGGCACGTACCCCGGAGTGACTGGAGAGGCCCTGGCAGGGGAGAGTCGGGTTTAATCTCCAGCTTTTTCATCCTGTGGATTACCATCGCTTTGTCTAACAGGTGTCTCGAGTTTCCACCCACTCTCTCCCCACGCCCTGTAATCACACAAACGGAGAAGCTCTACGGACTTATCCAAACAACAGGGCTAACGGCGCAAACACACAGTAAGATTAAACCAACAATTATGCCACTAATTGCACTAATTGCTCGAAATATAGCCAAACCAAATAAATTGTAGCTCACTCGTCGATATCCTGACGAAACAGGGAAGAACGATTCCAGTCCTGCAACCGCATCCTGCACCAGAGCTACCCATGTGGACCCATTTTATTATGGTTGGCAACAGATGGGCCACATGCACTCATATTTTGCCTGGTAACTTTGAGCTGAGAAAACGCCCTTCAGGAGAACTTTGCCCTTTAAGACTGGCATCATGAACCAACGGTGGTTAAGGAGTAAAGGCATAAAATAATGATATTAAGTGACTTAAGGCTGTGCCAAGCTGCCACTCTTGGACCCTTGAACAAGGCCAATGAACAACAAAGAGGCTTGTGCTTAACTCTTCTGCCCTCTAGAGGTTTTCTTTGGAAGTACTATTGCTGCCACGGGACAGGACGACAAATGGCACCAGGACGGCCCTCTAAATCTGAAATCTGGACGCCGACGGGCACGTTGTTCGCTATTTCTGTCGCTCCTGCATTTCTGCAGACCTTGGGTCGGTTGGATTGTGACGTTTCTCTGGCAACAAAATCACCGATGCTGGAGTTCTCCTCATCACACTCGTCAGCACCAGGATATTGTTTCCAGGGGACGTCCCAGACGACGCTGGTTGGACTTTTTAGGCCTAAAAGAAAGAAACAAAAGCAGTACTCGATGAACAGAAATGCACTTCATGACGCGTTTCACCACCACTGTGCTTAACGGTTGGCCAGGTGTTTGTTGTCTTGCTTTCTAACCCACTAGCCATTTAAAAATGACGTTTTAATTTGAGCTGTGTGTACGATCGGACTATCGCCTTCACAGGACCATGTGAGGCCGTGAAAGTCAGATCACAGCTCCAGCAAAACAAGGACAGCTGACTATTTTAATTGTGTTTCATCCAGCCCCGGCCACAACAGAATGAAGCTGCAAAAGAAAAGTGCACGAGAACCCCGCCGCTGTATCTTTTTACACACGGAGGGCAGAATCATCATATCCCTCCAACAGTTGACACCAAACTATCCGTGAGAGCGGTGTAATTGGATGCTATTGGGCTTATTCTGAGCGTGCAAAATGGAGCCAGCGGCGCTGTAAGCAGCGTGAGCCTTTGCCTCAGTCGCCCTGCCCGGCTGGTGCCCCAATACATGCGAGGGTCACCTTTTTTGGAAACGTCAAGCGGGTGCCCTGCACTGCAGAACGGTACGGGCGCCCGAGAAACGTCCAACGACGACGTTTTTTTTACAGACCGAACGCCAAATCTAAACTATTTAGGAACTTCACGCTCCAGCTGCCGTGCAGGCTTAGGAGCAGGAAAGGAGATCAGGCTGAGCTGGCACTAGCTCTGGCAACACCCTCTGAACAGTCTAAATAAGGGGGGTGGCTGCCGCCTGAGAAAGGATCCAGGCCATGTGCCCGCCGCTCTATACTTGGTCGTAAAGCAAATGTGGACACGCAAAACAGAACGGCCTGCTCATTTAGAACTCCTTATCATTAAGCTTAACATCATGCTGGCAACCATGCCAACCTTCTCCTGGACCGAACTGGTACGTCACTTACGGCTGCCGGTGCTTTACCTGGGTAACCAGTAAGGACCTTAGGTCATCTGAAGACTGGAAGAGAGAAAGATATCCTTATCAGACCGTCCTAAGGAGGAAGAGGAAATATATTGTGAATAAAGAACAAATCATGTTTTTTAAACTCGTATTTTTACCAAAGCCCAAGTAAAAAAAAGAGGTCTTGAGAGGCAAAGAAAAATGTTCTTTTTTGTATTTCGATGAGGTTTCGTTTATCGAACGTTTGAACCTGAACTGAATGACCTTTCCTACCTACATAAGGTCATGACTCTGAATAAGGTCCGGACCCGAGTCACACTTTGTTTGGGGACCCATATTATTTGTCGAGGAATTTAAAATGGTATTTTTTTGCTTCGATCATATGAACGGTCACTTTCTGTCGGGGTCGGTGTGTTTTTTTGCGTTGTATGAGTGTTATTTACTTTTATTCTTCCGCTTGCCTGTCGGGGGTTAAATCGAAGCGAAGATGCTGACCTAATGTCACATCCTGTTGTGAAGAACCGGGCATGCTTATGTGCCAAACGGACGGCATGCCCCGTCCAAATCACCGCCGCTATCACTCATCCAGAGGTTGGACCCGAGCTGAATGACTGGAAGCAGGATGGAGTCGGATCTGGCAGGCGGTGCTTGTCTGTGACCCCAGCTGAGAGGAATCTACCGGGTTTCCTCCTCTGTGCTGTGTTTACGGAAGGGATGAGTTAACACGGTCATAAAGTCGTGAGCCAAACGGGAGCAACAAAAAGGTCATCAATCACAGACGAGACCAGAAAGCTCGATCAGTTGAAATAAAACGTCAATATAAAAGCTTTATAGTCATGTGGCGAGGATCTAGTGCTAAGTGCCCAGCAGATGCCAGGGAAACCCTAACTGGCAACCCCACAAGCCGTCTGCTCCAGTTGCACCGTTCGTAATTAGTTCCAAAACACACTGACCCACTGCTGGCACCGTCCATGGGCTCGTTAGCGTCACAATTCCAATCAACTCAAAGCCTGGGCGGAATAAAACGATGAACGGGAAATAACAGCACCAGCTGCTGCTCGTTAAGGGAAGATTAGTAAGGCTAGTAAAAGCGAATAAGTTAATAAGTTCTAGTTAGTTAGTAAGCTGTTTCCCTGTCGTGTTTTACAAGCAGACCTGTCGACACCCTTCCCACTAAATCAAGCCTCGCTTTGAGAGTCAGCAGGTTTCCAAAGCTACATCGCTTTTTCGAGCTCAGGGTCTCAGTAAAGTCACCTAGAACGTGTGTGATGTTCAAAAAGCGTGCCCACCGAGGGAAAAGTCGTTCTTTAGATGCCAACGTGAAGCAACAACGAGAGAGGAAAAAGGATATCTGATCACGGTCTGAGTTTGGCCGTCCCCGCTGAACAACTGGAAGACGTTACAGATTGGCGCTGGAACCGTCCCACGTTTGAGATCTGCACTGCACAGACGAAAAGGTGCAAAGTGGGCAGAAGGGGGCACCTGAACGGCTCCTATCAGATTTACGACCGGTGTCGCGTCTCAGATGTCTCGAGAGCTCGGGTCTGCACACGAATGCACGAGAGTGTGCGCATACAGTCTTACAGGGGGTCTTCATCTTGGCTAAACTCGAGAGTCCCTCTGGCACTCGTCCATCACAGCTGGTTAGCTGGAAATAGCCGTAACTGTAACTGAGCCCGGCAGAGCCGAGAGCGGCACGGCGCGTCGCTCAGAGCTTTTACAAATCAGGTTTTGTCCCATAAACTCTAAACCTCAGCTTCTGTGGTCTAAAAGAGTGCAGCCTGGCTGGGATGGTAAGAGCCACGAACATCTGCAGACGTGTGAGGAACCTGTCCATGGCTTCAAATAGATGATCGATAAACAGCAGGATCGTGTGCAAAGAGCATGCTCAGTTAAACAAAACACAACTTCTTACAAATCCACAGATGACAAACCCACATAGCGAACGCATAACGATCGACACTCACCACGGTCGCAGCCGAAAACGTCTCTTAGGTTCAGAACACAGCAGATAACAAAGACCTGAAGCAACAGGAGATGAGCTCAGTGTGTGACAGAGAACATGGACTCCGGCCTCACCAATCACGGTCACGCAGGAAACCTGGCCTTCCTGCAAACAACCCAAATGTGAATGGACAGGGACAAGGCCATGGGGGCAAGTCGCAGGCCGGGAGGATGTTTTCGTCAACGCCGTGGCCCCTGGCGGGCAGCGGACCCCGGCCTACAAACGTCCATCCTGAGGAAAAGGGGCCTGCGGAGGAAACGGAGCCGGCGTCACACACAGCGGCACGCAGAAGAACCACCAAACGGGTTCTGGGGTTATACGTAGAGCCCCACGCTCGGCCCGGCCTCCCATCGCTGAGTCTAATAAAGCCGTATCGGTGAACGGAAAGACTGCAGGGAGCTAAACAATAACAGGATGTTTACAAAAAAATCCCTGAAGGGACACGTGTGGATCTCAGAGGCTGTTCTGAACGTTCTAAGCCTAACCCTGATAGGATAATGAAGGCGTGGAAAAGGATTCGGTGACCACCGAGAGCCCATCATTTGCAAAACGACAGAAATGGGACCACAGGGAACCGGAGCCACAGGTTTGGTGCACCCAAACACAACGGATAATCCACGGTCGACGTCACTGACCTGGTACAATGACCCGTTGATTCACGACTGTTTTCCCTCATGGCCCGATTCCCTCCCTCTAGGACCAGCTATTGTGTGTCGCTCTGCCCCGTAACAAGTGGTGTAAAGGGTGCAGGTGCAGCTGACACAGAGGCGCTGGTGGTTTTTGACACGAGGTAACGATCCTGAGCGCAGTCCTTCCTCTCGCCTTCACAAGGGACGCACCGAGCTTCAGGGATTCTCTTCTCGTTATCGACGATGGCCTTCACGGACTTCCTTGCTTCATCTGACATTTCTTCAGCCATCAACTCTTGTAAAGGTAACGACGCCCCTTTAGTTCTTAGAGTGAGATGTTTGAAATGTGAACCCTTGTTAGGAAATTGTGTAACGCGGCCCTCGACGTTCGTTCGTTTCCAGCGAAGGACTCCTTCAGCCCCAAGACATTTTTCGCGTCCCTGGGCTTATCTAAGAAGTCTCCCTCCGAGATCGAGAAGGTCTTTAAAATGCTGGACCAGGACAAGAGTGGATTCATCGAGCAGGACGAGCTCCAGTGGAGTACCATTATTATCTGTCGCACTGCTAACATAATAGCAGTCCCATCGTTAAGGCATCGTTTATGCTCTCCTCTTAGATTGTTCCTGCAGAACTTCTCGAAGGGAGCGAGAACCCTGACCGCAGCCGAGACCAAGGCGTTCCTCATGGCCGGAGACATGGACGGCGATGGGAAGATCGGCTGGGAAGGTAAACCCTGGTTACAACAAGTAGGGTTTATCAGTTTATCGTGGACCTGGCTAACCCTCGTCTTTACTGTTTTTCAGAATTCTCAGCTCTGGTCAACGATTCCTGAGTCCAGCTTGGCAGATTTTATGGATTTTTTTGTATCGTGCTTGCTTTTGAAACTTGAAAGGAAATAAAGACGTTTAACCAAAGTTCGTTTGCGCAGTTTTGCTTACGTTCGTTATGACGTGGGATGGGATGGGATGGGATGGGATGGGCTTCTCTCGCTGTCAGGCTACAGGAAAGATTTATTTATTAGGGATTTCTCTCTGACCTTGCCATAGGGCACCTGAGAGCGGCCTTGTACCAACACACAAACACACACACACACACACACACACATACTGATAGCAGAGTCAGAAGTGATTACACAGCAATAATGAATTTCTCTCCTATCTCAAGCTGGAGATACATTTCAGTCCTTGAGCTGCCTTCTATCCAAAGATACAAAGATATAATTCATTTCTAAAGCCTGGAGTTTCAGGGGATCGACCTAAAACCCAAAGTAAATCTTAAAAAAAATGGATATAGTTATAAGATATGATATTTAAGCTCAAATCCAGCGGTACTCATATTATTATTATTATATATCAGTCAATTCTAGAACAGGTGCTCAGCTGGAGCACGGCCACACGGACCCGGGTTCAAGTCCCAACACTGGCATCCCTGTCCAGCCCAGTAACGTACGCTCACGCCTGGAAAGCGGTCCCCAGTTTGATATGTATTTGTGAAGTTTGCATGTTCTCCCTGTGGATAAGGATGATCAGTGGTGGTGATTGGAGGCTCCTGTAATTAAAAGCTTACTGGTGATTAATTACGTAATGAGACATGAAACATGAGAACGTCTATAAACGTAAGCATGCTCGACAGCTACGTCCGTGACCACGATGATGATAGGATTATTGGTATTAAGTCGCGAGCTTGCACACGACCTTGCGAGAGTCCCGTTCTCATCACACAGCCCTCCGGACAGCGTCTTGTGTTTCACGTAAGAGCTTTCCCCCATTCTAGATCCTATAAATAGCACAATGTGACAAGTGGACACATTTTTGGGAAACTATAGCTAGCCTAAGCTCACGGTGTCCGTTACAAAGCAGGAGCGAAGGGTATAAATGCGGGAGAAGGCGCCGTTTCCTTAAAGGCGTCCTATACATCTGTTGGAGCAGACCGAAGCAGAAGCACAAAGGTGAGTGTGTATGAAGCGAAGCCGCCAAAGCCTGACCCTACGGAATACAGATTCCTGCGGACACAAAACGGACCTGCGGCGGGACCGGCGTTTAGCTGTTAGCATGAGGATTTTGATCTGCCAAAGGATAAGCTCGACAGCCAAAGCGTCTTTTCTAGGTTGAGACCCGAGATTAAGCCTGGGAATATCGTAAACGCTGCGTTTATTCTTTAGCGTGGATGTCGGTGAGCTGTCGTGTCGATATCTCATGCACACGAACGTAAAAAAAGTGCTTGCTTTGCAGATCTGAAAATGGCCTTTGCTGGAATCCTGAAGAGCGAGGACGTGGCTGCTGCCATCAGCGCGTTCTCCGGTAAAAAAAAAAAACTAAACAAAAATACAAACAGTCCATCAAACAATTCCAAATATGGCTTTCTGATCGAATTTTCACATCCGTTTCCAGCTCCCGACTCCTTCAACTACAAAAGCTTCTTCGCCAAGGTGGGCCTGACTGGAAAGTCCAACGACGATGTTAAGAAAGCCTTCTTCGTCATCGATCAGGACAAGAGCGGCTTCATTGAGGAGGACGAGCTCAAGTAAGAACCAAGTTCTGATTTAACGCTCAATAAAAGGTCCTCGAAAACGTTCCCTCACTGACATCCCTCTGAAACCTTATCCAGGCTGTTCCTGCAGAACTTCTCCGCCGGTGCCAGGGCTCTGACTGACGCCGAGACCAAGGCCTTCCTGGCAGCTGGTGACAGCGACGGTGATGGCAAAATCGGAGTTGACGGTAACAGCGATTGATCGATTCATTGTGAAATCTTTAAGGTCTTATTAAGGTCTTGTAGAGAACCCTTAGTGCCAGGACGTATAATTTTGTCTCCACAGAGCACGTGAGCCATTTTAATCACCTCTCTTTTTGTCCGCTGTTTTCCATTCCAGAATTCACCGCCCTTGTGAAGGCTTGAGCCCGGTCGACCCCACTTTTTGGATCTAGCTCTCTACGTTTGTAAGGCCTCGCGTGCTTTATTTGATTTTTATACAAACCTGTTTATTTAGGACCACGCAACGCTCTTCACTGCAGGAAACGTGTCTTACGGAATATTTATTGTTGATGTTGTGTAATCGTTTGAAATTGCACTTTTGACACTGAAATAAAATTTCGCATTTGGTGTACGATTGGTACAGCTGGATTATTTGATGCACACGACACACCGTGCACGCTTATCGTAACACCTTATCGTTCAGGCTAAGAACTATTAAAGCCACGTGGGAACAGGGTGAAGGAACTAGGCTCTAAACTCACTGCCATATACACACCTAGATACAGCGGGCATCACTTAGCCACGTCTATAATTAGCCAGCTGAGTGTCCCTAACGCTGTGCACGTACATTACATGGACAAAAGTATTGAGACACACCTCTCAATCATTGATCTAGCCATTTCACATTAGTGCCATTCTAAAAGTCACCGGGGGCGGTGTAAAGCACGACACCACTGGATTCCGGAGCACTGGAAACTGAGTGTGAATGAATCTTGGATTTGTCCCAAGACAACGTTGCCTGCCTGACAGGGTTGTTTTTTAGGGGGTCCCTTAGTTCCAGTAAAGGAAAACCATAACGCTTTAGCATAACCCAGACATCTTACCCTATTAGCGAGCAATTAGCTGCTCGTTAATGAGACAGGCCTTATGTAAACAGTTCCACATTCCTTAAATGATCGAGAGCGTCTCATCTTTTACAGCCATCATAAAAAAGTCATCACCGATATAACATTTTCTCAAAGTGGAAATAACTGAGGTCAGAACTGTATTTGTAATTAAATGTTCACGTCCCTTTAAAACATACCACCTTCAGGCTAATCCGTACCCGCCCCGTACACACACTCACACTGACGAAGGCACTTTAGAGACGCCCACCGACATAACACACGTCTTTGGAATGTGGGAGGAAACCAGGGTACGGGGAGTAAACCCACACGGATGTGGGGAGAACATGCAAACTCCACACAGATCCACACAGGGGGGATCTCTGGAGCTGAGCCACCACACCAGGCCATAATAATCAACAGAAATGTGCAAACATTTATTTATTTCTCCAATAATAAACATAGAATCACAAACAGACACAAAAATACACGTAAATCAATCAATAAATCATATCAATAAATATGTACTGTACATGTAGACACACATGCATGCTTCAAAGCAAAGGAATAAATCAATAGAAATAGATGTAAACACATATGAAAAATATAAATGGAATAAAAGTAAATAATAAAATGAATAAACACATGTAAATGCATAAATAAAAATTAATTAATTAATTAAAATTAATTTAAAATATATATATATATATATATATATTAAAAAAAAAAAAATATATATATATATATATATATATTTGTGTGTGTGTGTGTGTGTGTGTGTGTGTGTGTGTGTGTGTGTGTGTGTGTAAACACAGACATAACAGTAAGATAAACAACGAAATAAAATGAAATTCATAAACATGAATAAATAAATAAATAAAGTTGATAAATAAACACACACACACACGCACACACACACACACACGCACACCAAAAATATATAAATAGAATTCAATATAAATAAATACACACATACATACAGATAAACCCATACCTTAAATAAACACAAATAACTCGTTATTACACACATAAATAAACATAAATAAATAAATACATAGATATAAAATTAAAAGACACACGTGGTAACGATAAAGAATTAAATAAACGAATAAAAAACATTATTATGAAAGAATAAAAAAAATTAATAATATATAATGAATAAAAGAAAATAAAGCTGTAATAATAAATGCATGCAGAAGCCTGAGCTTACAGTGAAGAGAAAAACAGCAGCACATATCACGCCACTTATTCGGTTATTTTCGCCGTTCAGAGAGTTAAAAAGAAGTTTAGTCTTAAATACAAAGTAATTCTTGCGCTTCGGCTCCAGACATTTTGCAGCATGAAGCGTCCCGGGTCTGGAATGAAGTGGTGCAGCCAAACTGAGCCTTGCAGCGTTTGTTCGTATCAGCAGCGTGTATTATTAGCCCTGTGCTGGGGTATTAAGCACTTTTACATATACGTACATTTTACCCATCTTCATTTATACACTTATAAATAGAACGGCCTGACTGCTGCATAGGTTTTTCAGGCAACTGCTTCGTACGCGGTGTCCGTTACGCATGATCTTCGGGTTTCGGCTGCAGCGTCGGCCTATATAAACCTTAGCATGCCAAGCTCCCAATCACTGCAGTGCAGGTCCATCAGTCTGAGAGCACACCGTCATCCCAAACACAGCCTGAGGTGAGTGTCTGCTACCTCCACCACTTCCAAACCACAACGCAAAGGTCTTCTCTTTTGGGGCTATGGAGTAACCAAACTGTGTGGATCCACCAGGCTTGGATGGCATATGATGGCATTTTACAAAACACTGGGATGTAGAAGAGGAAATTCAGAGCTTATTTTCTCCCACGTGAACGCTTGGTATTCATGCATTATTCTGCGACGTGTCTAACGAGCATTAATCATCTCTCATATTTGTGTCTCCTCTAAAGCTAAAATGGCATTCGCTGGAATCCTGAACGACGCTGACATCTCTGCAGCCCTGCAGGCCTGCCAAGGTACTTCCAGAATCTATGGATCTTGTAGAGCCTCGGGGTGACCTGAGGTTTTCTGGGATGGAGAACAAGTAGTGTTTGCTTAAAGCTTGTTAAGAGTAATCTTCTCGTTAAAATGTGCACCATGTGGCTGAAAACAAAAACAGGGCAAAGACGGGATCGCTCGTTTTAACCAGAATATTTCTCACTTCTTCCCCAGCCGCCGACTCCTTCAACTACAAAAGCTTCTTCGCCAAGGTGGGCCTGACTGGAAAGTCCAACGACGATGTTAAGAAAGCCTTCTTCGTCATCGATCAGGACAAGAGCGGCTTCATTGAGGAGGACGAGCTCAAGTAAGAACCAAGTTCTGATTTAACGCTCAATAAAAGGTCCTCGAAAACGTTCCCTCACTGACATCCCTCTGAAACCTTATCCAGGCTGTTCCTGCAGAACTTCTCCGCCGGTGCCAGGGCTCTGACTGACGCCGAGACCAAGGCCTTCCTGGCAGCTGGTGACAGCGACGGTGATGGCAAAATCGGAGTTGAAGGTAATTTATGAGCATGAATCATTTCTTTATTGAGGCAATATTATTGTTAGCAAAACTGAATGGATCTCCAGTTTAGCCACTCAGACTCCTCCTGTCTTCAAGGGTTTACTCCGGGTTCTTCGGTTTCCTCCCATATTCCAAGGACGCCTTGGGTTAATTGGTCATTACTAGTATTACTATACCTTTGCTCTTGTCAGGAATAGCCATTGATCCTGATGTGAATTACGACTTTAGTGAAACTTCAACAATATGGAACAATTAACCTGAGCGAGTTATAATATTTTTATTTTAAAAAACAACACTTACACTGTTTATTTAGAGGCGTTTGAATAAATGACTAATGGGAAATGGTGGGATTCTGTGTAGATAGTAGAACAGCTTAATGTCTCAAAATGACGTAAAACGAAACGTAATAATGGTCTGATATCAATGTTCTTCTCTACATTGTGACAACCCATTAGATACAGCCACACAATTGCTACACAAAATGGCCGATTTGCTCACTTTTCATTCTTTCTGTGTCATTCTTCAGAGTTCGCCGCCCTTGTGAAGGCTTAAACGCTTACACGCCCTGCTTTCCTTGGAGCCGATGGTATGATTTTTGGATTTTCCCTCGAATCAAGCTCTCACTACGTTATTTTTTTCACACGATCAGATGCTTGCTGCTGTGACCAAAGGTCTCATCAACTCAACGCAACCTCTTGCCTGAAAACCTCACCTCAGTCAAGCTGGTTTTTGTACACGACTTCGACATGCGTCCACTCCCAAGTTTCTCTCTGTCCAGAAGGACAGTCCATGTCACATGCTTGTTGACATGAATTCGGGGTACTGTATAATCTGTAATGCACTTTTCGGGAGAGGATGGTGAGAAGAAAATAAATGTCCTTTTTTCAATTTTACGCCTCAGTTTCTTCTCTACATTTGCAAATGTACATTCATACAATCACTTTCATACATGGTTAATCTAATTCAGGATTAAGGTTTGGCCAGTACAGAGCACAAGGCGGGAACCAGCCGTGGAAATGGCGCCAATCTTTCTCATGGCACATGCGCACAACACGACCAAGTTCTGAGGCGATTGCACCAACTACCGCGCCAACAAGCCGTCCTAAAAATTTGTTTTTAAAAAGTCCTCATTAAAAATATCTGGAAACTTCTACATTTGTAGATTAAGCCAAGGTTTTACAAAACGGTTGACAACGATAGTTTTTGATCATGCAGTACAAAGTAGTGAAAACTAGGGGGTGGTGTTTCACCGT
>JAUZSU010164484.1:0-13596 GCA_034780255.1 Parotocinclus maculicauda | reverse complement strand
AGTAGTTCTTGTTTGTACGTTCGCTATACGTGTAAATCGCACAATAAAAGTTTAATAAACATTTAATATGTTACATAGCACGTCCAGTCTTATAACATAGGGCATGTTCGTTTAATCAGACCAGCCTGTTATTAGGACCAAAACGGTCGCGTCCCGATGTGGTCCGATTAACTGGATTCGACTGTATTTAATTAGGGGATATTTCATCCCTAATTTTTGTGAGCAGTATATCTGTCTAACTATCAATTTGTTTGACCATCCATCCATTTATTAATCTTCATTGCATTGCAGGGTCAAAGTGAATTCGAAGTCAAGCACAAACACTGGTCACCACCCAAGAGTACACTTTGGGTAATTAGGCTAAGGTGCATTTTCCATTTTCCATGGTTCATCCCAGGCTATCACACTCATGTTCTTACAGGTAGAGGCAATTTAAAGCACAGAATCCATGTACCGGCATGTTTTTAGAAAATGATACAAAACCAGAGTACCTGGAGTTACTCATGTAGACAAGAGCACAGATGGAGCATAACAAACTCCTTGTGGATTAAAACCTAGGAAACATAAAGCTGCACTACTGGCTATGATGCAGTTACTCTCTCCTATCCATTCATCCATCCATCTTCTTATCTATCTCTCTATTTGTTTATCCATCTGTTCCATAACAGGAAAATTATTTACCGGTACATACATACATATATTTTATTAATAATAGCCCAAAGTCATTGAGTCTGTTTGCATGCACTTAATAATCTGTAGGTATCCGATGACTTAGGTGAAGCACTGCCAAGCTACTGTTGTAGAACGTTTGGGGCTTAGCCTGCTAAATGCTGTAAATGTAACAAAATGGCACATTTTTACACATCTCTCAGTCTGTCCATTGATCCCCCTATAGTGCGTGCGTCAAACAACTTCTTCAGTGTGTAATAATAACCAAAGGCAAAATGTCTTGATGACAACAAAGAACATATCAATTCTGCCAAACCACAGAGTCAGAATGATATATTCTCAGCAACTGAAGCCAATCAGCCATCAATCAGAGACTGAGTGACCGCAATATGTAAATAGTCCTGGTGTGAACAAGGGCAAAAAAAAAGTAAGCTAGACTTACCCTCTGCCTGCTCCCTGACGGAGGGAAGTGCAGATGGGCACAGTGAAGAGAGAAAGAGGGGGAGCAAAATGTCTGAGATCAAAAAGGGTCAGAAAGATAAAATGTCAAGAAACTTTAACACGTACAAAAAACTTACTCGTATTCTTCTTCAGCATCAGACATGATTACACCCGTCCCTAGAGTGAAAAGAAGACACAGTTATAGTCATTTTAAAGTTACAATAGCATCTGACTGCTCAGTCGACTAAGTCATCTCAAGCAAATTAGACAGAAAAACATAAAAGATGAACATATTTGAGATGTGCTCTGACACTCTGGAGCATTGGCTTTTATGTTCAAGAGTGCTGACATTTTTCTGGCTGCTTCGTGGGAGGATTTACAGGGTGAGAACAGCTGGGAATGTGAGCATGGTACGACCGGAGTGAGACACAATGTCTAACACTTTCTACAGTTTCAGCGTCCACCACTTGTCTAGTTATTGTTTTATTTTTATGGCACAGGCACACTGTCTGCCTTTGTTCCTAGAAACAGATGCACTTGTTGTAAGAACAGTCCAGAGAGATGACTCAGGTCCTGTCCTTAAAACAACAGACAAACAAACATACATCAACAAACAAACATACATTTATCCATCCATTCATACATTATTATTATTATTTTTTTTTACATATATAGACATTTATCCAGAGCGACTTACAATTGATACAGTCTAACAGTTCAAGCAATTGTATGTTAAGTTCCTTGCTCAAGGGCCCAACAGTGGCGGCTTGGAAGAAGTGGCATTTGAACCCTGAAACTTCTGGTCCAGTATCTTATCCACTAGGATACCACAGTCCTGGTGATCCACATAGAGTTATGTTTTACTCAGCAAACTCAGTGAGCTCAAATATGGGTCACAGCTATGAGGACTCAAACCTGGGTCATTTTAGATTAAATCCCCACCCAAAAATGACATTTTAGCATTAGATTTTATCTGATGAACACATCATATTACCAATCCTTCGAAACTACACACTGTTGGGTTCACCCTAAAAACAACATGAAACCTCTTCCCCATTCTTAGTGCCTAAACTGTTTATTTTTATTTTTAATGTGCATGTAACAGTTGGTGCTCATAAAGCACATAGCACATAGTTTCACTGGGCTTAATCTACATTTATCAGGCCTCATAAGGGTTTCCTCTGCTCGGTCAGAGACTCTTCCTCAGGCACACACAGTGCAGATCATTATCATTACATGATGCTTTGCACAATAGGGAATAGAGAGTCATTTGGGGTCGAGCCCATGTTTCTTCCAAACAGTCTATTATAAGATTAGCTTCATGTCAGCATCCTAATGAGTTTGACAGCGATAGTGGAAACAACTGTTTGACTGGAGAGAATTTGCACGTGTCTGCGATATAAAGTGATGAAAAGGAGCCTGCTTGGGACTGAAGGTCCAGGGTTTAAGTCCTAATGCTTGAGCAAGGCTCTTAACCCACAGCTTAGACTGTATGCTGTTTGACTGTTTTCAGATGCATCTTCTTCTAAATGCGCTATATAACAATCTGTAGATGGGAAGACCAATCAGAAAGCTGTCTGTACCACTACCTTATACTTACGTTGTTAAAAAGGCGGTGTTATGAACATATAGGAACAAGGTAGGATTTTTTTCATAAGAAATAATGCAAATAGGGCTCCTGTTATCTGAAAACTCTTTTACATTCTGGTTTACAAGTCGTTTTGTGTGTGAATGCACCCCCAAAAGTGTCCAAAGCACTTCAAAAAGCACTTCATACTTGAGACACATGCAGTGGAACTCAAACCTCGAATGTAATTGGTTACAGAAGGCCGTACGAACAACGATCTATTCGAAAGTCTGAATTTCCCAAATTTCCTCCCTAAGAAGTAAAGTCTAATCTAGGACTAATCTTTCACAGTCCCCCAAGTGATGTTTGGTGCGCCTATTTGCACCTATATATAGGTGAATTACATGTACTAACTACTAAATGCTGCACCACTGTGCTGCCCGAAAGAAGCGACAAAACTGAATTATAAATGAGAAATAACTTCAACCTTAACTGTCACGATCTGAGCTGAAGACATACTGGAACTGGCTGTACAAGAATTTCTGACTGTCTACCTTTTTAAAGGCCATGACCAATTTCAAAGTCGAACACAGGTCATGAGACGTCAATTTATTGACGTGTAAATAAATGTCACCTCTTTTAATCTGTGCATAGCCAAACTTCAACAGAAAAAAATTGTGTGTTTAACAATTATCAAGTTTATCACAGCCTAAATGCCATAACCATAACAAGTCATGCTAAGTTACGTTTATTCACCTAAACAATCAATCTGATTAAAACACCATAATAACACAATCAACAAGTGGCACATTACAGAAGGTGATTGAATATTTACACTGGAGTTATACAACTGATATGATCTTATTGGCACAATAAATTGGAATACACATACATTATTACTCACTATTCATTATATAATATCAGTAAAGAGCTGCGCCAACGGGCTCAGTCTCTAATTTCTTCTTAATGGACACAGAGTGTACCAAGTATCATAGCTAACTTTAGATAACTGTAAACACATGTGGTGCAGAAAGTCATTTGAGAAAGAATCTTAAGTCTGCGCTATTCTAGAAACTATTATAAACGTTCAAAAAATAGCCATGATTTTCTTTCTAGTTTTCACTGAGTGGACAGATGATTGCTCTGGGTGGGGTAGTCCCTTTTTCTAAATGTAATGTTTAGGTTTGGTCTGCATTTACACAGTGCATTGCATTTACTGTTCATGGCCTCAAGGAAGAGATAACACACAAAGATCAGCTTGTCATTTGAACTGTCATGATGGACTAAGCCAGATAGTGAGGATGTTTCTATCTGTGGAAGTGTAAAGATCATGCCAGGACTGTGGGTGGAGCCTTCAGGCATGGAATGCTAAAAGGTCCATCTCAGTCAAGGGCACAATCGGGAGATTAGCTTCTCCACGTAGGAACTTCTCATCGCCATGAGAGTGTTTTTATTAATAGGTCAGTTTACAGAGTCTGGAACATGAAACCATTATGATCATTAAGACTGTGTTTTCATGTCTAATCATCATCTACCTGCATTTATAGCTTCAGCTAAACGGGTGATCTGCTTTCATTGATTATCTGTAACATTATGACCGCCCTTTAAGGCATTTTCTTTTTATTTTTACTGACAGGGAGCATTAAGCCAATACCACGCACAATAGGACGCTTTAGAAACACCAATTGACCGTTCACTTTTATTCATATTGTGGGAGGACACCAGGGTACCAGGATTAAACTTACACAGATGTGGCGTGAACATGCAAATGTGATGACCATATATACTAAATGTTTTGTTAAATGCTTAAAGAGCATTTACTTCAGTTTAAACGTTCCCCTACATCTCAGATCTAAAAGCTAACAAGTCAGGATCAATACGCAGTTTATCTATATTTGCGTCACAAAACTTTCTTAAGCCCAGTGCAGCACTATAGTTTACCAGGACTAAAAATAATACCAATAATAATTACAGCGGTGATATTTATCTGTATTTTTATTATGGTGTACAGTTTGGACAGCAATGTTTTGGCTGGGAAAAAAGGCTACTAAATTTGGAAAGCTATAAGAGACCTGGTTGGCTCGATCAAGCTCATTCAGGAATTGATTAAGGTAGATTTAATCACGAATGACGTGATTCTTTTTAGTTAGGAGCAAGATAATAAAGTGAGGTTTAACAGTGAGTGCATTTAATAATCAGAAAATCAGATTTTGTCAGTAATCCGATTAACGAGTTTACATACACCTGAGTAATCATATAATGGGAAACCTCTGGTTTAAGTAACTGGTCGGATTTCTATTTTACAACCAACGAGTAATCTCACTCGAAACTTTAACATTAAATAATTCAAGTCTTCATTTTTCAACATGAGTTCGTTAGCCTTTTCTGTCTTTAGTGTTGTGGCGCGTTTAATTCCGGGGTTGCCAACTTCCGTGAGTAAAACCTTACAGTTCATGTAAAAAGAGCAAAAGAAAGCCGTGTGTACAATTAGCGCGCCTGGCAACCGGGCATGCGCAGTCTGAGAAATCAGATTGAAATCGGGTAACTGTGGCCATTGACAGAAACCGTTTTCAGACTTTTAACTGCAGAAATCAGACTATGATTGGATTTTTAAGTACACATAAACGCACTATGTATTTTAACCACTTACTCAGTAATTTACTATATTTTACGATACCATTTTAATCTTTAAATGAATGACAATTCTGGTCATCTTAAACTGGTGATTTGTGTTAACATTAGACTGAAACATGGAGCAAAACTGTAGCTAATGCTGTTAAATATGTGAAGCAGGTTAAGATTTAAAACTGCCATAAAAACCCAGAATTATTAATTCTTGAGTTATGGTAACTAGGAAGTATAAAAGAGAACTCCTTCGACAAAGCATCCATTTTAAAAATAGCTTTTTACCTTGGTGACCAGAGGATGAATTGGCTGTCGTCGCTACACTGTCAGTGGAAGTGCAGGGTCCGATGGGGGAACAATGGGCAGCTTTTTATACAGACATGAGCACAGCGAGGCTGAAGGCAGTTGCGGCACATGGCCATGGACGGATTAACAAGACCCCAGGACAGAAAGATGACCAGCACTGAGGATTAAGAGGCAGAATAAGTGACCTCACTGAACAAACACTGGGACAAAAAAAGAAAGTAACAAAAGAGAGACAGAAGGTCAAAAATAGAACAGGGGTTTAAGGACAACTGTTCCAGAAGCCATACAGAACGGAGGAAACAAAAGCCATTGTAAATGCATCGATCCGTTGATTTGACTTGCTTTAGTGTTAAGTCTGTATTACCAAGAGCTTAAACAATCACAACAAACGTCTTTTTTAAACAATACAGCAGGTTCCTTTTTTATTGAGCTTTGCAGGTCTCATCCAGAGGAAAGTACGATAGGTTTAACAGTTAAGTTTGGGGCCCAACCAAGGTTTTTAGTCATCTGATGCCATTTATTCTTTTCACTTTCCTCTCAGACTTTGGCATCCAGACTCTTAGCTCACGTTTGTGGTTTGGATTTACGTTTTGCTTTTGACTCTGCAGACATTAATGTAACTCTTTCAAATAACATCACAACCACTTCATCATTAATATAAGCCAAGTCAGAAAGCTAACTAAGCAGTCTAATATTTCTAACGTTTTAATGGAAAATGTAACTTTAAATACCAATTTAAATTTAACCTGTATTTAGCTAAATGCCAGTACTTAACTGAAAACCAAGGAGACATGGATACATATATTTGTGTTGAAAAAGGTTCTGCCTTTTGGTTCCCCAGCTTGATCCTGCACATGGCCCCCAATCAAGAAGTACCTACTTTTTTTCTTTTATCTCCGAGCCTATGATTCATTACCAGTTCCAGCCCCACACACTAAGATGTCCCTAGAGTTCAGCATCACTCTACTGGTTTCCATCAACAGAAACCAGTCCCAGCCTGCCCAGGCCACACCAGTGCCTCCAAGGACTTACTGCTGAGGATTCAAATATCCTAAAGTGATCCTAATCTGCTATTATTTACTTAATTTTACTATGAATACAAACTTAATTATCTCAGTTAACACCTAAGCCACCCAAGGAGGTTGTCCCTTTTTGAGACTTGGTCCTTCCAAGGTTTCTTCCTTACAACATGATGTGAGTTTTTCCTTGCCACTGTCGCCCTAGGTTTACTCATTTTGAGATTGGCTTTTTAAGATAAAATGTTGTAAAGCTGCTTTGAGGCCATGCGTTATATAACAATCAATTCAATCTGATTTGACTCGACTCCTGCCGCCTTCATCTGTCTCTCAACATTCCCCACCAGCCAAATCAACCATCCATGTCCAAAAGGATGAGGGTTGTAGGCCAGCAATGATTCTATTGATTCAGCCAGCAATGGTTCCACATATTTTCACCAGTAGACGGAGTTCAACTTTCATCCATCATCTGTACCAGCACCTTGATCAGTCTGCAGGAAATCCCTTTTCCGGGTCCTCTGACCAAACAAAATTACACCTGAAGTACACGGCCATGCCAGAGGCAATGCCAAAGCCCGTATTTTTAATCTCTCTTACTAACTGCCGTGATCAGATCCCACATCAGGAGGTTCAGTCAGCTGTATTATCACAGTGTTATCTGACCTAACACTGTGGTAAATCTTGTTCTTTGCAAAAATGTCAGTTACACAGACTAATCATTGAATCGCTGTTCTTTTAGGCTTGAAATATAATAAAAACTCTTTGTGCCTCCCTAACTCTTACCCTTGAAAATGGGATTTGATATATCATCCTTATTTCGAGGCATTTAGAGGAAACTGCAAGCAGGAAAACCTAATTACTTTCCAGTTTGTAATTGTCATTATTTTGTTATCTTTCAGATCATCTGTTAGAAGCATAACATACTAAGAAGGCCTGAAGGCTCTGTTGATGTAGCACAGAGTAACTTTGAAAATAATTTACAGCTCATTTCAAGATTTTAATTCTGAGACTGGACTAAATTAAATCAGTGAATCACCTAGAAAGATGCCCAAACTGGTGCAGATGATTTTCCCCAAATATGTTTTATATATGCATTAAAAGATCCAAGACACTCATTTTAAACCCAAGACCAAATTTGTAACCATATATGTGGAAAACATATTTACCATCTTTATTAAAATATTTGATGTCTTAAAGCATTCGATTACAGGTATGTGCTTTTAAAAAGTGTATTTTATTTTCCATACCTTCCCAACTTGTTGTAGGTAGTTTCAGTGACTGAGGTAATTTTGCAGGTTGCACAGCTTTATGAAGAGTTAACATTAACCTGGTCTCTTAATTATTTGGATGAACAAAGCTTTATAGCTGGTGTTCTAAAGCACGAGTCTGTGTCTGATGCTGTTTAGTATTTTGCTTTTAGTATGGTAGTGCAAAGGGTCAAAAGGCCCATGACTTACTCAAGTGTTCATTTAAACCCCCTGTGCCTTTTTAAGACCCTTAGCACAAATTTAAAATATTTTGAGGTCTGTAACTGCCATGACAACCTGTGATGCTGCAAGTAAGGATGCTTTTGTATTTCTTTAAAGCTTAATAACTGATCATTTTATTTGTATTATTTTCATCCTGATGTATCCTAATGTTGTAAAGGTAAAAAACATACAGACAAAATGTATTTACACTTTCAGGGAGTAAATGTGACTAAAGCATGATGTGTATGATTTTCTACAAACAGTGTAAATGTGAACAGCTGAAGTCACCAGGGAAACCTGACCTTCCTCCAGCTATTATAAATCCTGTGTAACAGACAAGACCTCCGGACTTACTCATTACTCAGACAAAATGAATAAATACCCCTGGTGTTTCCTTTCTTTTACCCCTGGTGTTTTGGAGGACAAATAGATCGAAGCCAGAGAGCACTTGGTACAAAAGGAATTTTATTAAAAAAATAAATACTATATTGGACTAATTTTAGGACGAAGTCACTGGCATGGTCACTGTTAGGATCTGTAAGAGAGAAAATATTGTACATGAGAAACAGTACTTACAGTCAGCTTTAAAATGACGGGTATCCTTGAAAATTAAAATGTTATGAAAGTGGTGAGAGATTCATTAGGGCAGGCAGAGAATCAGACCGTAAAAAACAAAAACAAAAAAAAAAACACTGGTGTGCACACCACATAGGCAAACGTTTATGGACACTACCAATAGACTTCACTCTTCTGAGAAGGCTTTCCACTAGATTATAGAAGAAGATCAGTCACTGATGTTGGGCAGTAAGCCCCGGCTCGCAGATGAACTGGGATAAGTGGACTGAATTTACTTTAACACAGAGCACGAGACAGACGGAGGATGGTGTGGAACTGTTCAAATACCTGTGTGTTGGTGTTATACTGGGCAGCGCTGCTCTCCTGGTCAATTAGGAAAGGTAAGAAAATGTCTAGGTAGAAAACAGAAGGCCGAGCATTTAGTACTAGCCTGTCTTCTCCCAGGTCCAGTACGAGAGCGTGGGAAGATGACTGGCAGAGAAAGACAACATAGGCACTGAGAATGATGTATTTTAATGTGAATTAAACAATAATACATAGAAGAGAGCTATAATGTGAGATTATTACACAGACAGTAAACAAAATATTGACTGAAATGCTTTAATGAATTAAGAAAAACATGGCTTAAAAAAAGAAATGTGAGCAGTATACATTAAGCAAATAAAAAGATAAGATCCCAGTGTTAAAGTAAGTCCTGTTATAATTTCCATTACTTGACCAGTCATTATATATTTTATATATTTACAATACAAAGCTGGTAATTAAATCTACAGGGAGAGTTCTAGAGCATCTGCAGTTTCCTTAGATTAAGAGCTGGACTTAACAGACCTATGTACAAACCTCAGATCAGCTGTGGACAATTTTTTTATGAAAAGCACAGTCTAACACCAGCAAACAAGTCTTTGTGGGTTTTGTGAAAAACATAAGAAATAATAAAACAAAGCTGCTGATGCTGTATAACTCTCCGGTAACATTTATGACTGATCCTTAAAATAAAAACGAACTAGAAGCTCATTCAGTTCATTTTTGTTTATGGGACTAAAACTGATCTTTAGTGTCGTTGCTCTTCAGTTGAAATCTGAACCCATGAAGAGCCAGAGGTGTTTGATTTACTCTACTGACTTAAATACTTTACTGCCTAAATCCTCGTTTGTACGGTTGATGAACCTCGGCTCATTGGAAAGATCAGGGTGGTCATTAATAACTTCATCTTCTGTAGTTAAATCGCAACAAATGGTTTTAAAGCCAAAAGATTTTAAACTCATAAGAAATAATTTTATCAGTCTGTTAGTTGCATAATAACTGCAGTCCAGAATGTAGGGAGCAAGGAGAAAGGGACAGTTCTGGACTCAGAGCGTCCTTCAAGGAGTCAAGCAGAAAAAATCTGCTTTATTAATTAATTAGCCCAATAACTTCGTAGCTCAAATTTCAAACCACTTAGTAGCTCAGTAGTTAGGTTTATATCTGTTGTCCCAAAGAATGACAAAGGGTTTGACAGCACTCACCACTCCAGGTAGCTGGATTTCAGCTATCAGATATTCAGGATCTCCAGTCAGAGGCTCCACAAGTAAACAAAACTGTGGGCTGTGTGATAAAGGAGTGGAACTATAATGAGCAGCAGAAATGCCAATATAATTTTCTTTCAAACAGATCACAGGCCGATACTGGAAAAAAGAAAGGGGAAGGGGGAAAGAGTTTCTCTCCTACGAGAGCTGAAATAAGCTGTGCCATAATTCAATATAAAACGTCTATCCAAGGACACATCAAGTTTAAGCTTGTACTCAAACATAAATTATTATTAATATTATTATTACTATTATTTTAATTAACACAGTCCTGACTCTGAACATTTTATAAGCAAGAAGGCTAAAATGCCTCTGTGGTTCAGAGGAGGAGGGGAAACAACCAGGTTAAAGGAATGTGAAGGCAAAAACATTATGCTTTTCCAACTACGTCTTGTGGCAACAACGAAAAGGCTGCAACACGAGGAACTGAAGCAACGCCGATTGGTCTCTGAGTTTTTGTCACCAAAAAGTGCGCAAAACAAAAATCATCTCTAGTACAAAACTAAGAAAGCAAATGTTTCTTGCTAATTGAGTAAATTTATGGTAAAGGGGGAAAAACATCAACAGAGAAGTACCTCTTAGCTGGAGGAAGTTGTGATTGTGTCTCCCTGTACGGAAAGAGATACACCAGTTATCAGTACAACTATTAATAGCTTAATCATTTCTTATATTTTTACTTTTCATTCCATTCCCTTTTCCACATCACTGAGCATGTATCATAAATAAATCCATGCCATTGTCGCCCTAGGCTTGTTTAATTTGGGATTGGCCTTTTAAGATAATATTATATTGTAAAGCTGCTTTGAGACAATGCTCGACTGTAAAAAGCGATATCAAAATAAATCTTTCCCATCCATCAGAGGACAACTTGACTCAATTATTCAAACTCTCACGCGCACACGCACCTTGAGGTGTCCTTGAGTGTTTTAAAAGGCGCCAATAAAAAATGCATTAGTATCTTATATCTATTCATTTTATTTCTCTCTATAATGTTGTGCTTTAATCCTTAGCTTATGACTTTCTATATTCTAATTCAATTCATATTTTATTTTATTTAATTCAATTCAATTATATTTTATTTACACAATTAAATTCACAATTTTTCCTTCGTTTATTTAGAATATTATTATAAACTTAACATTTAGGTAACTTAGTTTATCTCTTACATTTGACATCCAGACAGCCCCAAGATGACCATGTGCCGTTTGACTTGAGTAATTGAAATATTTATGACAAGTTTACACACCACACATTAACATTGCTTGGACCAATCAGAGGACAAAGACAAAAAGGAAGACATATTTAGTGTTTTATACACAGTGAAATATGGTGGTACAGAGGGAATGTGATAATGGGACAACAGATAGAGGGTTTGACTGAATTCCATACAAGACAGCAGGAATTCTGATAAATGGGCACGACTGTACCCCATATGGCATGGTGTGAATTGTGGTAACAGGATTTAAGATATCAGGGTTCAACAGAATTTTTGAATTTAGGTATTAATGAACAGTTCCTTCATGTTCATAGCTGTAAAGCAGTTGGTTCAATCCAAAGCGGTATGTTTTTAAGCAGGACAGTGCTCAGAGGACAGAACTAGAATAACAGAGAGGAGTCTTTAGAAAATCAATGTAATTTATTAACGTACTTTGAGTTAATCTCCTGAATGACTGGTTTGCTCTTCGTGCGAATGTTCTGCTCCATCAGCAAGCCCATGAACTTCCTGTTTTTCAAGATCTTTATGTCTAAATGACAAAGACAGCATTAATCATTCATTATGCATTGTACAACACATCATAACTCAACGTGCAGAAACCTGAAATCACTGATCAGCTGGAAACCAAAGCAGCAGAAACCCTCTGTGGAAAAGTTTAATAACTTCTGTTTAAGGCACGAAATCAAGTCCTGTGTGCTTTTTCTTAAATAATCTTTGTGATTCTGAGTTAGTTCATGTCAAGCTAAAATCAATAACGGTCACCGACCACTGTTTGAGTCCATTCCGGCTGCCATTTGCTTGTTGCAATTCTTAAAAATTCACTTCAGTTTCTGTAATTTTTCAGCCCTGAATCTAACAACACATACTTAATGATTTATAACGAGAACCGGTCACTATCTGGCAACGTTATTTTATTTTATTCTCCTGTTACTCAGTGTACCCACATGTCATCCACACTAATAGCAATAGGACAATGGGCACATTCCACTGATTTAACGAGATGATATAACCTCCTGTTGAACTTGTGACTCATGGTATGTTCCCAACGTTCAGAAGTGACATGACTAAAGTCATTCATTTACTTTCTTATCTGCTTGGCCCATGACAGGGTCGTCGGTGTGCCTAACCGCATAACATGGCACAAGGCAGGAATAGCCCCAGACAGGGCGCCAATCCATCACAGATGGAAAATTATGGATTACTTATTAAAAAAAGATTTAAGTCATAGATGGCATATGGAGCAATAGCAATGGAAAAACAACAATAAATATTATTTCTCAATGTTCTGTGCAGTTGTTTTACATAATAAACATAATTTTTTTGCAGTTGCACCACTGTGCAGGACATTCTGTTTAATGGTATATTCCTACACTCAATTGTTTTAATTACCTATACATTTAATGACCTACTTCATCTTTCTGAATAAATGTGAACCATTTGGTTACATCAGAGCTCTTGGGTCTGGATCCATTTTGTGTGGAGTCTGCATGTTCTCCCCGTGGGTTTACTCCGGGTACTCTGGTTTCTTATCACAATCCTAATACATGTGTGTTAGGTGAATTGATTACAATAAATTGACATTGACTTGAGTGTGTGTGTGTGTGTGTGTGTGTGTGTGTATATATGACTAGTCTTGAGATAACCTTGTGTGTGTCGCTGAAATGGCCTCTGATGCTGATAGGGTGGTTAAATAATACAAACAAACAAACAAACATCAGAGCTCTATGAACAGGACAAGCTTGGATAAAACCGGACTGGAATATCAAGAGCATTTTCTTCAGTGTTCAACTCAAAAGGTCTAAATTTAATCAGTATATATTGTTTATGATCAGTAAAAAAAAATAAACAAAAGGATACAAAGGTGGTTTAATGAACTTCCACTGGATGTCCAGGCGGCGCACTTCTCACTCAGCACTTAAGTGAAGACTGAAACTGGACTTACATATTTTGTAAAAATCCTTGTTCCTTCTCTTTGTAATCGTTTGTGAGCATCTAGTAAGCCCTCTAGACCCAGTGCAGGTGGTGGGAGACAGAAGGATGTTAGCCAAGCTAGCATCCATGCTGAAGAGGGACTCCCACCCCATGCATAAGACTCTAGCAGCACTGGGAAGCTCCATCAGCGACAGGCTGCTTCACCCCAAGTGTG
>JAUZSU010164473.1:0-13598 GCA_034780255.1 Parotocinclus maculicauda | reverse complement strand
GTCCGGGCCAGCCGAGGCCAGCCCACTGCCCCATAGACCCCCAGAGACGCTGAGCGTTTTTTGACATTTTAGGGGAAGCTGAGCTTCCCTTGCAGTCTTGGAGCAATCGCCACTGACCAGCACATATCATCCTTACACATGGAGATACATTGTAGATTTACTTATAAGCTGAGTTTTTTTTGTTATTTGAGATATGGTATTTATCTGTTGGAGGTTTCTGTGCTGGTTAAATTTTGATTATGCATGATTTATTGTTACATCAGAAGAGATGTATAGTATCTTCAGTAGTGGACAATATTTGTAGAAGTTGTAAATGACTTTTCATACTTTATCGTAACACATCCCTGTTCAAATTAGTTATTAAAATTCCACCAAAACAAGTCTGGGTGATGAAGTTCACTAAAATACAATAAACACGGTAGGATGTTGTGGTTACATTTGCAGACATGTATTTAAACAAGTCAAAACACAGGTCAAGATTGTTGTGAAAAATACAGTCCCCCAGTATGACCAATAAACAGTTCAAAATACAATCCAGAAACAATTCCCCAGTCTGTATGACCAGGAAGTTATCTGACGGCGTGCCAGGGAGAAGAACCATTCCCCAGCCTCCGCCTTTTAGACACAGCCAACTGTGTCTGCAGAGCACTCAAGCAGAGGTTAGGAACCACTGGCACTCAAACATCAGTTTATTCAGCAGTAGCAGCCAGACTTAATTAAAAGTTTTTAATACGGGAATTAACTGTGCAGTTCAGAAACTTTGAGCTTTGTGTTACTTTTTGCACCTTACAATCCCCATCTATTGAGTGCAGGGGGTTTACTTGCAACATCTTAGTGGCGAATTTACAGTCAATGCAGGTTTAAAAAAACGTTTAGAATACTGGTAACTGGTGATTTCAGTCACTGTTAATATGACATGGTTGTTGATACTAGACAAGTTGGTATTTCAGACACTGCTGATTAACTATTAGCATTTTAACACATAACCATCTACAGGGTTTCATAGAATGAGAAAAAAAGAAAAAAGATCCAGTGGGCAGCAGTTTTCTAGCCAAAAATTGTTGAATTCAGAAGTGCTCTGATAGAAAAGCAACATTAACTTACATAAATATTTGTTACAATTGAGGTAGGCAACAGACCATCTCTGAATACACAACACATTGAACATTGAAGCTGGTGGGCTACAGCATGTCACATCCAGCGCGAAGGCTCAGAGTACCCAAGTACACATGAAAGCTGCCTACGGAGTACTGATTTAAGATCAGGTTCACCTGCATCTAGCCTATCATAGTCTGAGGGGCCACGCCCAGTTCAGATTTAAACCCTGAACATTGGCTGGTAGGACAATGTATTTTGTCTTTCCTCGCACGCCATACTTTGCGCAAGTTTGATTTAGATTCTGGTTTCCATTTCCTTTTTTCTGTTTTCCTGGACTCTGATTTGGTTTTCTCCCTCGGGACTCGCTAATCATCAGTACCAGTTTTTTTGGTTATAAGATTGCTTGCTGTTTTGCTCTGTTCACCTGGATATAAAAGATACCTGCTATGCCTGAACCCTGCCTATTTTTTGGTTACAAAATTTCCTGCCAATTTTGCATTTACCTGGATTTAATAAATACCTGCGATTGCTTCCTACACCTGCTTTGTGTATGTTTCCACACCAGATGTAACACAGCGGCAGAAGACCACACTTGTCAGCTAAAAGGCAACTGAAACTACATTTTCCATGGGCTTACCAAATCGGATGACAGAAGAATGCAAAAAAGTAGCCTGTTCTGACAACTCTCGACGTGTGCTATGACATTTGCATTTGGTGTAAACAACATGAAGGCATGGATCTATCCTGCCTTCTAGCATCGATTCAAGTTTAAGGTGGTTGTGTAATATTGAAGCAAATATTTTCTTGGTCCACTTTGGGCCCCTTAATACCAGCTGAGCATCGGTTAACTGCCGCAGCCTACCTGAGTATTGTTACTGACCATGTTCTTACTCTCATAACCACGTGTTCCCATCCTCTTGCCAGCAGGATAATGAGCAACAAAGCTCAAATCATCTCAAGCTAGTTTCTTAAAAATTACAACAAGTTCACCATACTCAAATGAGTCACTAGATCTCAATCCAATAGAGCACCTTTGGGATGTGGCAGAATGGGAAATTTTGCATCATGAAAGTGCAGCCAACAAATCTGGACCAAGTGGGTGAAACTCGTGTGAATATGGACCAAAATCTCTTATGTTTTTTGCAGCTTGCTGAATCTATGCCACAAAAAATTACAGCAGTTCTCAAGGCAAAAGTTTGTCCAACAAGTGTAGGGTGCAAGTCTAAGGTGTACCCATTAAGGTTAAAGTGTGCATTTCCTATCCTTACAATTATGGGGAACATCGTTATGTTGTAATTCCTACAGGCATTCTTACAGAAATTGCTCATTAATTCAAGCATTCACAAAAAAAAAATCGAAATGTCACATGAAATATTTAAGGCATATAACCATCTCCCTCAAGTTCAGTAAGCATGTGCAGAAGAACATTTAAAACAGAAACTTGGTCTAAGGATAGTTGTGCTCCAGGCCAAAGTTGCAGTTTCATTCCAGCATACTACAAAATTCAGAAGAGAAGAACAGAAGGCGCCTGCATTTGATCATGATGTCATATCATAACCTGCCAAAGGCCTTTTGCGTCTGGTCAATCACATGACCCATCGCTGCAATAGGCCAAAAGACATAAAAATGTCTGCGGTTTGCACAACAACAGGATCTCAATAATAAGAAGCCTTTCTTTCTAACTCTTCAAGAGGCCACTGTTCAGTCTTCTCTGTGTGGTTGTTATTACTGATTTCTGATGAACACCATAAATGAAGCAGCCAGGTCCCTTGGAAGCATGCTAAGACGGAGTAGAATGGGACAATGTAGCCAGTATTGTGTGTGCTGCAAACTAATTACATACTTACCAACATGAACATTCTACAATATAGCAATAAGATAAATAATAGATAGATAAGAAACAAGAAACAATAGATAAATAAGATAAGATAAAACCAGCCCATCTGGAGGCCTCAATCAAGCCACAGTCAAAATCACTAAGATTACATTTTGTCCACATGTATGGTTGTTGTGAACATTACCTGAAGCTGCGTGTCTGTGTAAACAGTTTATGCATTGCACTGCTACCAAATAATTGGCTGAAAATTATAATTTATCATTCAGATAACTAAATGAATGAATACACATACAGGTGTTCCGAATAAAGCACCAGCATCAGTCCACTTAAAGCAGCATAGTTCACTGCCATAAAACCTGTAATGCATGCATGGTCAAGCCATAGCAAGGCCTTTTTCCTGATTTGACTTCTTTTGCATTGTCTTGTTGATAAATGCATGGACGCCCCTGGAAATTATGTCATCCTGAAGGAATTACTGTTGCTTTAAAATCTCAATGTACTTTTCTGCATTAATGCTGCCATCACACTGAATGACCTTTGCCAAGGCATTGACACAGATACCATGAAAGACCCTGTCTTTTGGAATTGTAAGTGATACAAGTCTGGATGGTCCTTCTTGGTCTGGCCCATTTTTCGATTTCTCTAGGCTCAGAGTCATCTGTAGTGGACAATCACACAAAGGAAACCTGTATTGTGGCCTGAGTCCAAACTTTTCCCAAGTGTTCAGAGTTGGTTATTCAACCAAGTGTGTTTCTGTTAGTAATAGATTTCAGGGTTGGGTCCTGAGAGTTTGTGCACAGAACAGGTACATGTGACCCAGTGCAGATATAGTGATTCCTTCACAAGGAAACAGGGAAAATGCTGGGTAGGATGATAAGTAGTGAAAGAATGTAGTGAATGACCAGGTTGGTTAAACTGATATAGGTACAGTATTACGTAAAACCCCAATTTTTCATTGGAATTGGAAACAATAATAAAACAAGCCCTTTGGCTGAACTACTAGTGCTCTTCTAGCCAGGAGGGAACAGACTTCCTGGGAGAGCTCTAACTGGGTCAAATAACTGTGACTCTTGAGAGAAAAGTAAGCAGTTTGCAAATAAGCTGTGGTCTGTATTCTTTTGATATAATGTGGATGACACATAGCTAATTATTATGTTTGCTTAATATGCCAGGCTGGATAAAGTCATTCTGATTTTATCAAGAGAAAGGAGGAAGATTGCAGAGTAACAGGATAGTATATATAGATCTTGGACTTGCCACACGCAGTGTCTGAGTAACTGTTCTAGCATGCAATTTTTGGTCTGTAGATGGCACAGAACAGTACAAAACATGACCACTGGATGAAAGGTTACATTGCACTTTTTAACCAGTTGTGGTGATGCTCAGCATTGTTGAGATTTTTCCTACACATTTTCATTCTCAGTTTAAAGCTGTCAATTCTAAAACTCAAACAGAATTTTACATTTTAAACATATTTTGGTTTTGTACAAACCATTACGTATTTTTATTTTATACAACTGTACAAAACTCATTTTTATAAATATAATCAGTGACGCAAAATAACATACCTAGATGTCTTTGCATGCAGTTATGTTTCAGGCAGATATGTAAATGATTAAAAGTGTGGTTTGATTAGACACTGGGTCTTGCCACCAAAGGGAAACAGTACTTATAAAATGTATCTCATAGTCTGATTTTGGTTAGTGTACCTCTTGGTGAATGATCACGGATTGCTAGACATGCCTGTATGACATTTTGTCCTGCCAGTCACAGTCAGGTGTTGTTGCCTTTGAACGAGTAATCTGAACACCTGTGGACTGGAACTGTATTGTCTTCAGTAACAAAATCAGGTTCTGGTTGAGTTCCAACGTTGGTTGCGTTTGAGAATGGAGGTCTCGTGGTGAGCACTTCAATCCCGCCTTTGCTGTGGGGCAACACACTGCCCCAACTGCTGGTATGATCATCTGAGGAATCACTGCATAAGACAGTCAGTAACCCCTCATAGTCAAACTCAGTAACAACTCAGCAATATGTGCAGAACATCCTGCGGCCACATGTCTTGCCTATCATTGCAGCACTTCCAATTGGCAATTTTCAGCAGGATAAAGCAAGGGTTTCCAAGTAATGTATCTACCAGATACCAGCTGTCCCTGGCCAGCTATGAGTGCATACAGCCCCAGTTGCAACATCGGTGGGTAAACGTGCCACAGGATACCATACAGAACCTAGAGTTGACCTAACAGGGTACTAGAGCCTCCCTACAACAGTTTCCCCAAATAAGCTTAACCTTTCACTCGAACATTATAATCACATGTACATATATATATATACTGCTCTCAAAAATTAGCCCCAAATTTTAGTAAGCGGTATATAATCATTATATTCACACATAAAGTTTCATTCAATTTAAACAATTCTTGGTGAGTTTTTTTTTGTCAATGAGTGAATATGCTCTTAGAGCTTTTGTTAATTATCATACATCTACAAACGAGAATGTGGGATGAGCACAAAATAAACATTGCACTTGTAACAAAACACATCTATTAATAACTCTTTCAGAAAAGTATCAGCACTATACAGGATAGGAAGGCATTCAGATTGTTTGGACGTTTGCTCTTCTGGATAGAATGGTTGAATCAGTCTCTAATGAATAAATAAAATGATTAATTAGCTTTTACACATGAACTCTAGACCTCATTTATACCTATTCAACAAAGAACAGATTTTCAGTTTAATACTAATTAATAAATGTAAGTTCAAAGCTGCTGCCTGAGTGATAGGATGTTCTACCTGCAGTACATTTTTTTTACCTTTGGCACAACAATGAAAAATGGCCCCGCCTATTTGCACGCATATGGTTTTATGTGATCTTTTGTACCTCAGGTTTGTCTAAGGGATCGGCATTAGCCTCTTCATCTAAGCCCTTGAGAAGCTCCTCTAATCGATCTTTTTCCTCTTGCGTCATTGGCACCAGGCTTCCCGCAGTTCCAGCTAGCTGCTCATAAACACACACACAGCCAGAGCTGGAACATATGTTTGAAGAACTTTCCATTAAAAGTAATAATTGATTATTTTGATTACTAATTACAGTACATAATTCATGTAGCTTAATAATCATACACCCCCACCTAACCTTAACCTTTTGGTTCCTTTGGATTTCAAAAGAAAGTTTTGGATTAAAAAAAATTATATATATGATAACTAGCAACAGGTAAAGCAGGTAAAAAAATGTAGTACACACTAAAAATACTGTCTTTCTATGATTGTGAGGACTTTCCATTGGCATACTATTGCGGTAGCCAAATAATGCTATAGGAAATTAAGTTGCATTTCTTAAGTAAAAAGTCAAATTTCCTAGTGGTGTTCAGCAAACTGTGTCCAAAATTAGATCTCACAATATACAATCACACGTATACATTGCTAGTATTGGGTTGGACTGCCTTCTGCGTTCAGACCTGCTGTAATTCAAGATTTTGATCGGGTTGACGGATGTATATCTTTGATGTGAATCTCCTGTTCCACCAAATTCCAACAAAGGTGCTCTGCTGAATTGAGATCTGGAAACTGTGGAGTCATTTGAGTACAGTGAACTGAAATGTTCAAGAAACCAGTCTGAGATGATTTTCGCTTTGAGACATGGTGCGATATTCTGCTAAAAGTGGGTATCAGAAGACGATACACTGTAGTCATAAAGTGATGAAGATGGTCAACAACCATACAGTAGTGCACTGATAATCTAAAGTATCTCAAAGTGTTCCAAGAAACGTTCCACCAGCAGTCTGAACTGTTGACACAAGGCAGGATGAATCCATGCTTTCATGTTTACACCAAAATACTGATCCTACCATTCAAATACCACAGCAGGATCTTTTATTGTTCAAATATAGAGAGCCAGGGCAAATGTGCTGTAAGCCCTAGAGATGGCTCTGCATGAAAATCCCAACAACAACCAAACCATGCTCAAAAGTCACTTGCATGGTGGCACAAATGGTTGGTGCTGTTGCCGCACAGCTACAGAGCATATTTTCCCCATGTTTGTGAGGGTTTTCTCAGGGTACTCTAGTTTTCATTCAAAAAGTCACTTGTCCCAGGCTAAGGTGTCCCAGAGTGACTGAGTGCGTGCATGTTCTTTATGTGCCCTGTGATTCACTGGCACTCTGTCTAGGGTTTGTTCCTGCCTAGTACCCTGTGCTAAGTTAAGCCCCTCTCACAATAACTCTACACTGGATTAAGCAGGTTTAACAACTAATGAAGGTCACAAAGGAATTTTAAAATGTACACTAGTTTATAAAAACAATGAAACAACGTAATGCTGACATACCTCAATGTTTTTCTTGATAAAATCTTGTCTGCGCTTGATTTTGCCCACTGTACTCTGTATGCTGTCTGTCTGCTTATCTCGACTCTCATCAGGATCCTCTTCAACAGAGCCTGAGGAATCGTTATGCAATCTGACCTCTGGCTCAGGACACAGAACTAATACAAAAGTACTTAAGCAGCAATTATTAAATGCAATTTCTAAAGTTTATTCTAATCATGTTTTATGTGCTCGGGTGCTAATATGGGTGATTTGGAAAATAAAACTAAATAGAAATAAACTTTGGTTTCAAAGTAAGATACATAAAGCTTGTCTTTATGGATTTCGTTACATCTGTAAGGTGACAAAACAAATACATATTTGTGCTTCGTATGTGCTTCTTGTGCTCAATTGTCATATTGTTTAAGAACACATAAGATCCTCATATAAAGTTAAGTCAATGGAACCATTTACAAATCTGTCAGTTTTGGTACTCTAATGTTTTCATTTAGGTCTACGAGACCTACCAGGTACCCTGTAAATGTACCGTCATCTGGCTCATACGAAGAACTTTGATTACTTATGCCAGGAGGCCCTCTAGTGCACAATCAACAAAACTGAATCTAGTGAATATAGAAGCACAGTCAATACCACATGCACCTTACATGGCACCTAATGACTAACCTTAAACCAAAATACTCTGGTGAGTCAAAACATTATGACCACCTGCTGAATATGCTGTTGTTCCTCTAAGTCCTGAAAAACAGCTTTTCTGTTGGAAGTGGTAGCCTAGTGGTTAAGAACCTGGAATATTGATCAGAGGGTCCAGGGTTCTAATAATTAAAATCATCCACCTTTGCAAAGCTACCCTGCTGGGTGCTTGAGCATGGGCATTAACTCACAATTGCTTGGCCTGTAAGAATAAATCAATTGTAAGTCTCTCTAGATATGGGCATCTGCTAAAGTATAGAAATGTAAATGCTGAGGAATAGACTCTAAGACCTTAGATGGTAGCAGCAATAGACCCTGTGTGTCTGGTGAGATCTCTTGTTTCACCCTGCAAATGATCAATCCAATCATTTGGGAAATTGGGAGGCCTTGGCAAAACCCTGTCATGTTCCTTACACAATTCCTGAAGATTGACTGTTATCATGCTAAAAGAGACCACTGCCATGGTAATACAACTGTCATTAATGGGTGCCCCTGCTTCTCAGTTATGTTTAGTTAGGCAGTACATGCCAAGTTAATGCCTGGACTGCAGTTTCCCACACATACCTGGTTGTGTGTGTAGTAAAATGGGACCAGATAGATCAGGCAATGTTTTTCCCTGGCACAAAAGCCAGTGCTTGCAGGCCCTGTTCTATAAATCAAGGTCTATCACCAACAAAAACAAATCACAATGATCTTGTCTAAAAGGTGGTTTCACATTTCATACTCATAAAATTTGTATCTGCTGGAAAAGGTGTCCAAGTGGTTTTCACAATCACAATGGACATTGAGAAATAGAGACACTTTGTTTTGTGTCTGGTCAGAATTCTTTAATTACTAAAACTTAAATTATTATTTCCTCTTAAATATTGGTCTTATCCTTACATATAAAGCCTTGCTGAAGATGTATTTTGGGGAGTAACTCTAGTCCTAATTCACTGAGCATAAATTTCATATTACATCCTGATATTTTGATGTGTGTTTAGAAATAAGTATTTATTACCTTCATTGACAGATCTGCTGCTCAATTTATTTTCTACATCTGGGACTTGGGTCCCAAACACTGGTACAAAATCCACCTCTTCAGAGCAACTCTTGGCTAAAATGAGTAAATGAGTTAATTACAATATAGTACTGTATTAGGTTTCCTTTCCAAAACCATTTTTCTAAATTCATATACTAATGAAACTTGTATCTGCTATTGTATTTGCTTTTATCACAATGGCTACCTTTGTATAGAAATCAATATCCACAACACATTATACATAACACATGTACATAAAACATACAACAGAGCTTAAAGGCTTCTTCTATATTTCTGCATTAATTAAAGGAATTTGGTTGCTTGGAAGCATAAAGGAATTTATTTGCTATAAAGTTACCTGGGTTTCTTTATGAGCTCATGGACTAGTACATGCCTTGCTCTTGTAGTGGTGTTTGTTGGGAAAGGTAACACTGGGAACTGGGAGTAATATTTTGTCTTTATCTGTTATACTTTTAGGACTTATGTGAAAATCTGATGATGATCATACAGAAAATTCTAATGGTTTCAAACCTTCAAGCACCACTGTATGAGCAGAAATTCAATGTTACAACATAAAGTTGCCACTGAGTACCTGAAACAGACTACTGTATCACCTTTCAAGTTTCTTTAACCTGGCAAGTTAGAGAGGTAATTGACATTCCCACACAGACAGCAGATTATAACCTGTATAACCTAAAATCGGTATAGGCATGGTATGTTTCATATGGGTGGAGCAATTCTTTCTTCTTTAGCATGACTTACAACTGCTGGAGGTAAGTGCCAAGAACAACCGGGTGTTTTCTGCTTCATTACTGCACTCTGAAGTTTTTTGGGGCTTGAGATTCTGCAAAAAATTTAAGAATGTATTAGTAAACCACACATTGCATTAATCGTATAGGGTTTTTTTGTCTACCGTTGAGAATCTACATCAGACCTAACCTCCAGTTCCTTCCAGAGTCTTTGATGGAGTTCCCTGCCTTTCTGTTTCACTTCAATTTCATTGGATGTCCTGACAGCCAGCATTCTGTCCAGTCTTTTCATTATATTGACAGCTACTTCCAGATCTTCGTTCTCCTCATCAGATACTTCTGCAAAGCACAGGACTATTTATACGATATAGTCATAAACTATATAACTAACAACTAAACTTAGGTTTTTAGCAGATATTTTTTTCCAAAACAATTTTAAATCTACACAATCTTAGCTGGAACACTTTTTTTTGTTTTGTTTTTTTTGTTTTTTTAGCTCAGCAATGTATCAGAAGCTAACATTTTTAACATTTTAACAGTGTGCCATAAATTTCTATCTTAAACTAAACTGCAAAAAAATGAACAAACAAACTGATGTTTGGATACCATGGTCAGGACCCAAATCTTCTGATCGACAGTTCAAGTTCTTATTCTGTAAAAACAGAGAATAACGAACAACTTAAGGGATTATGCTGGTATACCCATAAAAGTAGAAGACCCGTATATCAGTAGAAGTTACGTATAGACCAATATGTTTTGTTTTTGAAGAGTTACTTAATTATGTCCAATAAAACATAACACTTGGTTTGAGGGCTAAAAAACAAAAAGAAACCTATAATTATATCTAGAAGAAACTATGAATTGTTCCACTAGCAACTTTTACAAACACAAATCCAAAATAATTTATGGAAATCACGCCTAAATATATTTGCAGGTTTTTTCAGCAATAACAAAATACACATAACACACTGTATATAACTTTAAACAAGTCATTTATGACTGTTCCTGTTTTCTTTTTCATTTCTAAAACAATATAAACGAATGACTCATTTTAAGTCCATAACAGGTTCTGTGAAATTGCACGTAGTGCTCCAGTATTATACAATAGATGTATTTAATATCAACATTGCCAATTACACATTTCTTTATTCTTAATTCAATTCAGGGTGGCAGAAAGAATATCAGGCAGCACAGGGCAAAAGCTATAACCCACCTGCTTGTCAGTAGGATCAGAGTTAAGCTCAGGGTCCTCCTGATTTTCCCTTAGCCAGTCTGAGAGGAACACACTGGACCATTGACTGTTGGGCCTACAGCACTGACTGTGGGCTGCTTGAGAGATGTCATCCAGACTGACTTTTATGTCCATCTGATATCTTCATACAAAAGCATAAACATTAAACATGAACTGTAAATCAAGACAATAATGATTAATCAAATTTCACCTTAACTAAAGGTAAAGATTTACGCCCTAATAAAAGGAACTGTCCTAATGGTTTCCATTAATATATATCCTGGCTTCCAATATTCTACTCTCAATTAATATTTTAGTCCATAGAATCAGAACTGCAGAATAATTAAAGGGCACAAATTATTTACCTTGAGTTCAAATGAGCGAGTCCGGATTACTGCGAAGGCGTAGTCGTTGCTGTACGGTTGATTATGAACACTACCATACAGTGAGTGCAACTTGGTTAGTCCTTTAAATTAGGATTTAAAATATAGCTACAGATGTTTGAAAACAGCTGCTTCAACTGAAGTATTTCCAAATTGACAAAACTGTGCGTGTAATACGTTAAACTTAAATGAGCTACAAAATAAATGTCCCTGGGCACATCCTCATATGTCTAGAGTAAACGTGAATTTAAAAGAATATTACTGTATTATTTGACAGCGAGCTAAAGGATAATACATTTTATAAAGTCTATTGAACACGTAATCACCATTTCGCACTGTTACGGCACGAACCTTTCCTCTGTTTATGTTGGTGTCCATGGGAGACCACCGAAGTTGCCAGTTGTTTCTTTTTAAATCCTCCTTGGGCAACCACCAAAAGCTTGTAATAAACATGCGGGAAAGTGTTGTTTCTCAGCAGTGTTGTTTTATGACTTCATACGTAAACAATTCATTCATTGTCATAAACACATTTTCTAAATGAACCCAAACAGCAGAAACTAAACCCAGACAGGGCGACCATCGCGCACACACAAACATGTCTTCATGAGTACCGCCCATTCACATAGTGATACCGTAGCTAATACATGATACCATAACACGTAACCTTAACCGCAGTAACCAAAAGAAATCTTTTGACTCTTCTGGTTTTATAAAAGAAAGACGCAGTTACTGTAAAACACACACAAAAAACGGTTTACCTCCCCACAATGTCAGACATATCAGTCCTTCCTATTTTTCCATTCTATGGAAACACACACACTTAACATCAGCTGGAAACCGTAATCATAGCCTTCTCAGGGGAAATCTGCACAGATAGGGAAACCATTAAATCTCAAATAGTAAAATCTAGAAGCTATAAAACGACAGTGAAATGCAACATTGCAGGACTGTGGTATCTTAGTGGTTAAGGTACTGGACTATGGATCAGAAGGGTTCAAATCCCACGTATGCAAAGCTGCCACTGTTGGGTTCTTAACCCCCCATTACATGGAATTTAAGCTTGTAAAACTTAAGTTGCTCTAGATAAGAGCATCTGAAAATGCTGTAAGTTCAATTTGATCATCCAAACCATATTATATATGTTACTTAGCAATCCTATATGGGATCCAGTAGTGTGCCACTATTGACCAGAAAAACACAATAATGCAGTTTTCATACACTTACATACAATGTCATCTATAGCATATATTGATTTTCTTTCTCTCATTTTTACCTCGATTCGCTCAGCTCCTTATCTTACAAGTGTGTATGGATTGAATGAAAAACTGTTTGTTGTCGGACAACGCAATATACTTCCATAAGAAAGAGACGGTATTTCAGGAGGCAGCAGGGAACTGACAAGCTTGCAGAAACTGGGAAACACGAACAAGGTTGTGAGAAATTAGTACATTTAAGTCTAGGGTGCCGAGTTGCAAATATGTAGTTCTTCTTCCTCAAACTTATTTCAGATTTAATACAATGATTTTCATGTGGATACTAGGATGGTACCAAAGAGGAAAGGGATTTTAGGTTATTTTAATTCTGGCTATTTTGTATGAATGTGTTTGAGTATTGTATCTACAGTTAACATTGCCTTTTAGAAGTGTTGAAGAATTTGTGTACTGCTTATAAACGTGTTGGTGCAGCATAAGATTCAAACTTAGATTTTTATCCCCTTGGCTTGTGTGCTCTCCCAAAGTAGGGCCACTAGGCAGAACATGATATTGGAGGGTGATCACTCCTATATGGAAAAGCAGAAAAATGCAGAAAATTTTAAAGAAAGAGAGTGCTGAAATACCTTCATTCAAAGTGGAAAGTGACAGAAAAAGAAAACTAAGGCCAAGATCTTTCCTTAGGTCTCCAAAACTCAAATGAAAATGACACCTCTTTTGTTTTGGCTTCAACTCAAAACTCTTTTCTTTACTGTTCTTGACATTTCTTGTCATTAGCTAATTTTTCAACATCCAACTCCTCTTCCATTTCTTGACAGAAATGCCCTCTTTCCCAGTTCAACTTTTTGATTGTCAGTTGACTGCATCTCAGTCTTTTGAGCTTCATAGTGTAACGTCGGTCGCTGCCGGAAGCGAAGTGTCTGGGCACCAGCGAACATTTAGTGACTCGATGATCACTTTTGTTGGGTAAGTGTTGTCTGCGTGCAGTGTTGCCAACTCCTCAGTAAGGAAAGTAGCTATTGGTTGTCCTAAAAGTCGCTAGAAGTCGCTAAATGACGTC
>JAUZSU010164462.1:0-13598 GCA_034780255.1 Parotocinclus maculicauda | reverse complement strand
CTCCCTGATATCACGTGACTTGTTAGTGTTACAAGGTCTCTGGTGTGAATGGGGAGCAGGTGTGTTAAATTTGGTGTTATCACTTTCACATTCTCTCATAATGGTTAATGGAAGTTTAACAAGGTTGGCTTTTGAAAATAAACGTAGGAGTGCTGCATGCAATAAATGGGGGGGTTTAGATGGTCTAAAGCTTGTGGTGGCAACCAGGTGAGGAGTGCAAATACAATTGTGTCTTGCCTACAGTCAAGCATGGTGGTGGGAATGTCATATTTTGAGGCTGCAGGCTGTGGGGAGCTACAGTTCATCGGGTGAACATATACGTACTGTGACATATTGAAACATAACATGATCCCCTCCTTTCGGGAATTAGGCCACATGGCAGTAATCCAACATGATATCGACCCTCTGTAAAACTCTAAAGAACTCAAGAGATGAATGATCAAGAGAGTTAAGATAGTGCTGGAAAATAGTGATGGCGATGCAAAATAGTGGCACTTTCTGCACAATTTCACTTAGAGGTGTACTTTTGTCGCCAGCAGTTTAGACATTAATGGCTGTGAGTTATTTTGAGGGCACAGCAAATGTACACTGTAAAATGAACATGTTATACAAGCTGTAGACTGACTACTTTCTTCAGTGTTGTCCCGTGAAAAGATCTAATAAAATAGTTACAAAATTGTAAGGGGTGTACTTACTTTTGTGAGATACTATATGTCTTTTTATGCAAATATGATAGAATTGTCAGAAGAAAATGTCAATGTTAAATATTGGAGAGGTAAGTGGCTGATGTGATCCCTCACATGACAGATGTGGGTCGCTTGGTTACCATCTGGTTCATTACTACCCAGGTCTTAACATCTCTGAATACATATTATATTTTCTCTCCGAGCTTTTCTTCTGGAACCAGTTCCAGTCCTTACTCTGAGCTATTCACCCCCACCCCCCCCCACCCCTCCACACAATCATATGCACAAAGAGGCAAGGAAGACACGCATATGTGCAGCTGTGCACTTTTTATTCATACTAGACATAGTTAAAAACACAGTAAACACAAAAGAGACATGAACCAGTGGTACAGCCTAACAACCATGTGACTCCCAAACAGCTACCCAACAAACGCTAATGCTAACAACAAACAGCAAAGACTCACAGATCTAACAATAACAATGCTGCAATTACCATGAAATGTAGGTTTTTTACCAAAAAAAACCTCCAATACTTTGGGGTTTCCGTATGATAGCCAGCTTAAATTAATCAAACATTAACTGATTCCACGACACTTTGCTCGTAAAGTCCTGTGGCTGTGCACTAAGCTTGCATCGGCTCAAAGGTTTGTTTCACAGCAGACACTGTAAGACCTCTGTATAAAAGAATTTTGAAATTTGCCACACAGTACAAGTAAAGCTACTAATGAAAAGAAATAGTACTAAATAAAATGTTATAGTACTATTAAATTTTTTTTCTATTTTTACAAAATGTTTTGTCTGGTCAACTCTAATCCAGTGGCCCTTTTGGTCTTTGGTCTAGAGCACATAGAGTCTGTTTTTTAATTTCTCTGGGTGTAGTGGCATCTAGGATGTACCATCACACATTGGAAACATGTACTGTCATTAGACTAATCAGTATTCCAGGTATCTTTAAAAAAAATTGAAAACATTAGATTTGAATGTCAGGCTGGTGATATTGGTGATTTTCCTCAAATAACCTGCTCACTTTAGGTCTTTCCTCAACAATATAAATATACTTATATATATTCTTTTGATAACTTATAATTCCTAACACAAAATGTTGTACATTCTATGTAAATAATTCTGATAATCATGTGTAAAAATGTTAAATGAATCCTGCAGCTGTATTCTTATTTGAAGTCAAAGCTTTTATTTTAGCATTGCAATTGATAGAAGAGGTAAAATTACTAAAGTATGTCATGTCCCGGAATGTTCAAATATTCTGACAGCACTACAAAGTCTTAAAACTAGTGGCTAGACTGGTTTGAGATGATAGACAAGGCAACAATAGCTCAAAACAACCTGTCACAACCCGTACAAGGGTCGCAATAGCAGAGCAGGTTAGAGAGAAGAGCTGGTTTATTGAAAACAAACGCAAGCCAATTAAACCAAAATGAAAGGTATACATGGAACAGGGAAGTGAAACATGATGACAACGGGTGACTAGGAGCAAAGGAGTAGCACATTGCATAACAAAGCCAAAATATTTCGCGAAGAAGGTGACGTGTTAAACAGTGATGTGAACCCGGAAGTGAAAGTAGGCGACGGATGGTGTAGGCGGGAGCCCCTCTGGTGACCTGCACCGGGGGTGGTGTAACAACAGGGGTCTCTTGATCCATCACCTCTGGGGTGGCAGGCCTAAGCACAAAAACGTGGAAAGAGGGGTGAGTACACGTATGAGCAGGACGAAGGAGTTTGCCACTCAGGTGGCATGCACGGAACCTGTTGTGTGCAAATGGAACAGGAGGCCACCACCACTGAATGTCCTGGCCCATGGTGGGCCACCTGTAGTGCTGTTAGAGATGTGCCAGGGTTCAAGTACAAGAAAGCTTTTTTTATTCAAACATAATACCTAAGTTTTTTTTACAGTTGGACTGGGCGTTACTGAACAGCCATCTAGACTTAGGATAGATGTAGCCAACCCGTCTTTCACAGTCTTGGGTCCAGTTAATAAAAATCAGTTTTATCTGGGCTAAGTAAAAGGAAATTAAATGACATCCATCACAATTCTGAGTTTTACTGATTGTAAGGCCATCATGTGTATCAGCTGCATAGCAGTGAAAAATAATACCATGCTTACGAATAATTCAACCTAAAAGTAGCATTTACAGGGAGACACAGTTTGCTAAAGGAAAGGATGATAGACGATAGACATTTGTCGACCCCAGGAAACGTTGCAGGTCCTTGGGGGGTTGAAACCACTTGTCGATCTCCCACAGATCCATTCCGACACCAGTGGGGGAGATGATGTAGCCCAGGAAGGTGATCCACTGAACATGGAACTTACATTTCTCCACATTCTGATGTGCTGGAGGTGTTCAGATGACGATGAGGAGTAAATGAGGACGTCATCAAGGATAGGCATTTACTGTCTTGCCCAGGAAATCTTGCAAAGTGAAAGCCTTAAATAAAGCTGGGGCATTTAATAGGCCGAACGGCATAACCTGATATTCATGGTGCCCATACGCCGTACTAAAATCTTCCACTTGTCCACAGGCCAAATCCTGATGAGGTTGTAAGCATTCTTCAGATCTTGGAGAATCACTGGGAGGACAACTGTTCTAGGGTTAAGGGTACCAAGGGAATGGGGTAGGCATAGTGGAGACTTCATGTAGGTCACAGTAGTCAACACATGGTCTCAGTTTTCTCAAAGCAAGCTTTTGGACAGGTTTGAGCCAGTGACGGAGGCATGAGGGTGACCACTCCACAATATCCTGGTGCATGCGTGGGCATGCCCAGGATAGGAGCGAGGTGGATTTAGGAAGGATGAGGAAAGAGATGCATTCCTGATGGCTTGACCTGAGAATCATGGTCAGAGGGGCAGTGCCCCATCACTGTGAGCGCGCTGGTGGTCAGCGGAGCCATAGGAGACACACAGGCCCGTCTTCCAACATCGTCGTTGATCAGCCAATGATAGGCGCAGACGGTCAACTCCTATTGGCATGTGATGGGCTTGCAGTAAGAGTGCCCCGGAGATGGTATATCTAGGGTCTCCACGGTCAGGTTAGCATTAGAGTGACAAGTGTGGTGTCATTCCACCTGCTCGCTGCTGCTAGGGTACGAAATTCGAGGGCGACTCTGCCTGGACCTGCCTAGGCCCTTGGTGGAGGGTGAGTAGGAGCTCCCTGCTGGAATTTCCTAAGCGTGGGTGACAGAACACAACCTGAAAAGCCTCCAGGAAGTCATCGTGGTCTTGTGGTTCAGGTCCCTTGCATTCCAAAATAGCCATAGTCTAAAGTGAGTCCCTTGAGCAGGGAGATGAGGAAGGCGATCTTCTATGCCCTGAAGACATTGTCCACACTGGTCAGGTAGAGAGAGACCTGAATAAGGAGGCCTGAGCAGTGTTCAGGATCGCCGTCATATTACCCCGTCATGGCACTCTGGATCCGAGGAATGGGAGGGTTCAGCGGTGGAAGCGGGTCGCAGCGCCGCCTTTTGCTGCAGTTGAGGAGCGTCTGGCGTGAAACGAGGATCAGTGTGCTGTGATGAGCCTAAATGAAATGAAAGATGAAAGACGACGGGTAGCAGGCGAAACATGATTGTGAAGAAAAGACGTTAGTGCCAGGACACGGAGGTGCTGGATTAAGAATGCGTGACACAATCGGAATATGCAGAAAAGCATATCTTTTAGTGCACAACAAGTCAAATCTTGAAGCTGTTGGGCCACAGCAGAAAAAGATCACACAGGGTCACTTATGTCAGCTAAGAACAAACAACTGAGGCTTTAATTCACAAGGGCTTACCAAAAGTGGTCAGCAGAAGTTTGCAAAACTGTCGCCTGGTCTGATGAATCTTAACGTCTGCTGCAACATGCAGATGGTAGGGTCAGAATGTTGCATAAAAAACAAGAACGCATGGATCCTTCCTGCTTTATATCAGTGGTTCAGGTTGATGCAGAAGGTGTTGCTGTTTTTGCAATATTTTCTTGGCATAATTCTGGGCCTCCTAATACTTATTAAAAATTGTTTAAACTCTATAGCCTACCTGAGTATTGCCCATGCCCCCCCATTTTATGACAAAACTGTACCATCTTCAGATTGCTACTTCTTGACTATGAAAATAAGTTCATTGTGTTCAAATGACCTCCACAGTCACCATTTCCAATAGAGCACATTGGAGATGTGTTAAACCAGTGGATTCAACTGGTAGATTCACATTGTAGATGTGCAGCCAACAAATCAGCAGCACCTATGTGATGCTGTAATGTCAATAAGGACCATAATTTCTGAGGAATGTTCCCAGCACTTTGTTGGATCTATGACATGAAGATTGAGAAAGTTCTGAAGGCAAAATTTGGTTTAACTCGGTACTAGCAAGGTGTACCTAAAAAGTGGCCAAAGCTTTCTTGTTAAATGTAAAAATGTAAATAAATTGAAAGACATCCTGGCACTTGTTTGAAGTTTGAGAAGTCAGTCATGTTCCTGATTCCTAATGTCCTTTGAGAGATCAACCAATTATCACTAAGGGAATGCATGCTTCATCCAGGTTAGCATGTCTAGCTCGAATTCTGGTATTACATGCCACATTACTTTATTTTCAGTTTATTTCCTGTTTTTATCTCTTCATTCTCTGATATATAGGAAGCTGGCTAAAAGAGCCTTAATCTTATGTGGAATTTACTAGAGATAAATCAGTCCTATTTGAGAAATGGTGTAGCACTAATAGGATGATGTAATTTGAGAAGATTTAGGAGCAATATGTGGTAACATAGGGCAGTGTTTTTTTTGGGGTGCGACAAGAGCCAGCCCTACTCTGTGCCAGTAAAGCCCCCACTAATGCTTCCGATACCCATACATTAACTCTGACACTGATTAGTTAATTCCCATAAGTATTTTACTGGTATTTCATTGCTTAATATCAATAAAGAATAGTTGATAAATAGCAGTTAGTGGTATTGCTTCACAAAAGCAATATCAAATGGTCATGTGAAAATATTGCATGCTTTGATGGTGTAAAGTCCCAGGCACCGTGACTAATGCTAGATTCCAGCTGGCATTAGACAAAACCACCAATAACCATGGCTGACATAGCACTGGCAAGTTTCGGTGCAGTGGTACTCCAGCAGCACTCTCAGTGCACAAACATGGCTCACATAGCTCATGGCAAACAGTCACACATTTAAAATCCTAGAAACCAGCCGATGTGCAGTAGCAGCACTCATGGTGCCATGAGTTGCAGCGACTTGTCAGCAGCATACAAAGGCACTTTCTTGCCAATTTCCATCATCAGTTCGGTGAAATTTCGAAGCAGTGATAACCAGACAGCATTTAACATTATCATCAACTCCACAGCTACTGCTTCAATACCTCAGAAGCACTTTTTTTTAAGATATGTTAAGGCAGCACCACAGCAGCACACACCTTGTCGAAACTATGCCAGCAGTGGTCCAGGGTCGCTGGGCTGGTTTGCTCACCAAGCTACAATGGTGGCACCCCAGGAGAATGTTACGAGACAGTGCTGCAGAAGGTCATGCATTGTGCGAAAGGAAGATGATGATGATGATGACTGCGTCATTGTTTGGCCCAGTCTATGGGGTGTCAGGTTCTTGCTCAGTTCAGTTCCAGTTTTATTTGTCAAGTGTACAAAACAGTTGTGCTTTTAAATGTTTTTATATGGCATAGGTCCTCCACAGCTAATGCAGTGTATAGTATAAGGTTATAAAGATAGATCATCCAAAAATATAATTTAAGAAAAAGAATATTTAAATATGTACAATAAAATATATACAAACAGATATACAGTGTAAAATACACAGGCAGTTTATGTAAACATCATATGACATTATGCAATTGTGTGCAAAATTTCATAATTTTGAATCTTATTTAGTGCCACCAAAGTGTAATGTGCAGTAATGTGTAATAACTATTAATTAGTTCTGTTAGTGCAGTCCAGGAGTGCAGGAAAGTGTTGAAACCATATCAGAATGTTCTGTGGAGAAATCCAAATTGTGAAACTGTGTTTACGGAAGCTGAGTATGGGAGCGGAACATGAAAAGACATGGGACAGGAAGTAGAATGTTTCTGTTTTCAATTGTGATGGCCAGCAGTTAGAAGCTGTTTGTTAGCCTGCTGGTTTGGGAACAGATACTTCGGTACTGTCTGCCTGATGGTAATCTGGTGAACAGTTCATATGCAGAGTGAGTGCAGCCACTAATAATTTTGAGAGTTTTCCTGTGACATTGCGTCTGGTAGATCTCTTGATAGACTCTGCTGCTTTTACCAATCTCTGTAGGGCATTGAGTCATGGGGGAGTAGCTGCTGAACCATACAGACAAGCAACCTGTCAGGATGCTTTCTATTGTACAAGATTTTAGGAGGGATACCAAACTTTCTGAGCCTCTGTAGGAAGTATACTCTCTGATGAGCAGACTTCGCCACTGTCTTGGTGTGTATAGACCAGGTTAGGCAGTCAGAGAGGTGTACACCAAAGGAACTTGGTACTCTTTACTTTTTCCATAGCTGGCCAAAAGATGCATAAGAGTGTGTAATCGTCCTTCTGTGATTTGCTGTAGTTCACAATCATCTCCTTTGTTTTACTAATATTAATACAGAGATTGCTGTCCCTACATCACCTAGCTAACACTTTGACATAACCTCTATAGACTGACAAATCATCATTTAAAATGAGGACCAGGATTGTCAAAAATTAGGGGGCTAAAAACTGAGGTACACCTTTGATAAAAGTCAGATTGAAGGAGATATGGCCACCACTACTTGGGGTCTGCCTGTCAGAAAGCCCAAAATCCAGTTGTACAGGTTTGTGTTCAGGTCTAGATCCTTATGTTGGAGCATGAGCTTGGTAGGTACAATTGTATTGAGGGTGGAGCTATGGTCGATGACATAGGTATTGTTCATATATAGATGTGTGAAAGTGCTGTGCAGAGCCAGAGCGACGGCGTCATCTGTGTACCTTTTTTTGGCAATAAGCAAACTGGAGATCCATGGATGTGGGGTGGAACAGATGTATTTTTTGACTGGTCACTTTAATCACTTCATGATGGAGGAAGTCAGTGCTACAGGGCAGTAGTCAATCAGGTATCTGGTGGTCTTCTTTAAGCAACTGGGAATCACAGCCAGGATTAGGAAGACATTGAAAAGGTCTGTGTAAGTACCAGTGATGGAACACTAGACTATGATATAGAGGCTGGCTTCTGGGATCCACAATCAGCAATTTGACTGTTGAGTTAATTATTATTATCTAGTATCTTGTGATTTTGTGGCAGGCATTTTGTTCCTCACAGTTTTAGCTTACCATGAGTGGCTTAATGTATTGCACCCTGCTCAGTTGAGTTTTGAGTTTATTGATCAAGTATGTGACATATCTGTTATGGGCATTTGGGTTAATGTAGGTTAATGTGGTTATCCTAACTGGGCTTTCATCATAGCCAGTAAGAAAATCACACAGAATGGATGGAATGCAGGAATGCACACAAATGCTGGAATGGATGTTTATTAACAAATGAAATGACATTGACCAGACAAAAGTACAAAACTATTAAAAAATATCTCAGGTTAATACGGTCTGCATTAAAATTTAAAAAAAGTAAATAAGAATTTTTTTAAACATCCTTTCCATATTTATATAATCACCAGCCACTTATTGGTACTGTTTTTTTGTACTTTGTTAGACTCAGTTTTGCCACAATTCTTCATGTCATATATTCAACAAGGTCCAGTAAACAGTTCTTTATGAATTTGGTCTGTTGGCATGATAATGGTGCTCTGCTTGACACTAGACTGAACGAATATTAAGATAATTTTACAGCTAATTATTACACATGATCTGTAACAAGTGGATATCTGACACACAGAAAGTAAATGTACAAAAAAAACCGGAATGGAACTCAGCAGCAAGACTGAAAAGGACTGTGAAGCTGTTGCTTTGTTTCAAACTAAACCAGTTACCACTCAGAAGCAACTTTTTCTAGACATAACTATACTACAAAAATATATATTGTATAGTATACGAATACTCATCTTTACATGTACTGATATTTACATTAAAATGTACTTACACAAATCTACAAATGTATGTGTCACATTGTGCATGTTCATTGTAGTGTGTTACAATAGTGGGCATAAAGAAATATACAAAAATGAAAAATCCATAACTGAATTACGTATTTATTTAAACTATTGTGAAGCCTGGGTTTATTCATATGTTTCTATTCATATGTATGTTTGTAGCAGGAAATGTTAGAAAGGAAGAAATATAACAGTGCAGAGTAACATTTTCACTTTTAAGTGAAATACTTTTTTTTCAATCTCATATCACAGAAAGGTTAAATTTATAGCAAAATGTGTAGTGTAGCCAGTCTGGTTACATAGGAGGGACACAAAACTTTTCAAATGAACCTTAGACTTAGTCAGCAACAGAATTATGGCACCTTTGATAAGCATGAGTGAAAAGGGTATGGTTGTTTGTTTAATTACCTTTATATAATAGTGGAAATATCAGAGAATGAGTTGTACACATTTAATGCAGTAATATGACCAAGAACATCATCAGATTATCACACAAATACTCAGAGAACAGGAAAACTTTTAAAAAAATGACACAAATTTTATACTTGGTCATTTATTTATTTGTTTATAAAATCCATTCATGCGAGTGACAAATATGTTGCAAAGGTAAATATATATTAGCAGTTAATATAAGTTTTCAAGAACCATCAGATATGATTAAGTGCCTGTTTATTTAGATAACAGGGCTCTATTAAAGTCTGATCTTCACAGCATGTCTGTAGAACTGTATTATGGCCCAAACATATGCGTTTTTAAAGACTTTGGGGGGAAAAGCTGTTGGTAGGAAACAGGCTGGAAAAGGTTAAATAATTTGAAATCAAAGCGTTGTGTAAAAATTCAGGAAATTAATTTTTACCGTCCTCAGGAGTGGTTGACAAAAAAAAGATCAGTTGTGGACCAAAGTGAGTGTTCATCTCTCGCTGTAGAATCAAAAGAAAACTGAACAATGGTGCATGTGGTTATAAGGTGGAGTGTATGGCTTTCCAAAAAGAACATCCCTAAAGATTACATTGACAAGCCAGACGTATATTGGAAAAACATTTTGTGAGTTGATGAGACCAAAATAAACATGTTGATTTACGTGTCGAGTGGTTTATCTGGAAAAACTAAAATACTGCATTCCAGCATAAGCATAACCTGTGAAACATGTTATTACTGTCATGGACTGGGTCTGTTTTGTAACAACTGGGCCAGGACAGTTTTGCATCTTTGATAAAACAATGAATTTTGAATTCTGCCAGGAAATTTCAAAGGAAATTGTCATGACATATGTGGGTTGTTCAGTAAGACAATTCTAAGCACATAAGTCCTTTTTCCAAATAATTGTTAAAGTATAATGTTAATTTGGATCCCATTTGTGTCGGTGCAATGCCTCACCAGAGACACCAGCAAAACTAAGGTCTCCACAAAATAAAAAAACTCTATTCTAGTCTCATCTGATAAATTCCAATACCATCTAGTGAACTCCAGATAGTTTGTTTAATTACTGGCATAACAGAAAATATGAGAATTTCTAATCCTAATTGTCACTGGGGTTGATTTATGATGACCAAAACATATTTGTCTATTTAATTTGTGTGTTCTTCATTCTTTATTATGTTGATAAATATACTGCTCACAAAATTTCTAAATGAAATATCCCATAATTTGCGATTTAGATTCGATTTTTCATAACCTTTTTGTTTACCCATCTTTACCAACAGTGCCAATAATTCTGCATTAATTAACCTCACAAAAGACAAACAAAATGCAGATGAAAAAATTAAATAATACAGAAATAAATATACTTACATGACAAAAATGTACAAAATCTTTTTATAACGTCAACTACGTAATGGGCACTGATACATGTATGTAAAGGAAATAAAGAGGTATACGTGTTGCAGATATTTACTGTTTCATCAAAGTGCCACACTCCCTGGCCATCCAGCGGCTCAGAGTTCACACTATTGTCCTGATCGATTAGCCAGCGGTGAACAGCATGGGCCTAAAGGACACATGACATAAAAAACAGGAGGGCCATTAAATCTTGGCATAGAGGACAAGTAGGGGGAAATAAGGGACTGAACCTGTCAGTGTAATAACTTTATGTACATAATCTAACCCTCTTACAAATTTTTGTACTTTTGTACACATTTTTTCTTGACTGTGTATGTGCAAAGATGTTTCTGTCACTTTTTTTGTGCCAGTGAAATGGCTGTTTATTTGACAATCAATCATGAAAGTTGTGTGAAGAAGTACAGTGAATAATAAAGTATTTGTCACAATGAAATGCAAAACATCTGTAGCTCTAAAAGACACTCTAACAGAGACAAAAGTTATGATCTCAAATCAACAAGGTGTATACAAAGCATAACAGAAACAACAATACCAACACACACACATTCTTATGCACAAATGCACACAAACGCACACATACACACACACACACACAATTGTGGACGTGTTCACCTTTTAAAAAGATTGATTTCTTGCCTGCTACCCTTCCATAAAGACCATTCCTGATCAAGCTTCTTCAGACGGTATAAGTGTTAACTTGGCATCATAATGAAGTTGCCAGATGTTGTTATTGCTCAGGTGTAAGGACAGGTCACACAAAATACTTACCACTGTAGCCTATGGAAGCTGGTTTCTTCTCAAATATTGTCTTTTTTTTTCAACCAAATACAAATTTTCTGTATTTTCTGAATACTAAGGGACTGATAAATAACATATGGTTAGTGTACGTCATTACATGCTGTATAAAATACAGGCAACTATACTTTGCTTTTATTTACAGATTTTATTTATTTTATATATATTTTTTCCTATATGTTATTTTTATGATGCTCATGACCAAACATGTCATCTGTGAGTACACAATATGTGATGGATACAAGTTGATTAGAGAGTACAGTATATGTAATGTGAGCAGTGTATATTACTATTATTTAATTATATCATTTGTAAAATATAACATTACATAATCCATATCCTAATATTATTATTATATTATATCTTAGTCAAACTAAAGCAACATAAGCAAATGATGGTAATGATTCTGTTTACCTTCTTCTCTTAAATTTAGTCACAATAAACACATTGTCACCTGAATAAAAAAAAATCTATAATATCCATTTTTATTTTTAAATATGAAGACATGACAGTAATAATGTTTCAGTCTGCCCTTAAACAAAGTATCCTAAACTATACGAACTAATTAAAGCAAGCAGGCTTAACATCAGACTATTCGAAATAAAGCGTGTTTATTGATTGGACGCTAAATGAGACCAAGAGCAGGAACTTCCAATCAGAGTGCAGATTTTATTTAGGCATCCAGCTGGTCCTCGACAACAATTTCCGAGTTCATTTTACCCCGAGACAAGACCGAGTCCAAATGATATTGAGACAGAGACCACTCCTTTATGGCCTTAAGTATTACAATGCTAAATCTTAATCTAATTTACTCACTATAAATAACTTGTTATGGTTAAGGTACTGGACTATGGACCAGAAGGTCCAGGGTTCAAATCCCACCTCTGCCACAGTTGGGTCCCTGAGCAAGACCCTTAACCCACACTTGCTTAGATTGTAGGACTGTAAGTCGCTCTGGATAAGAGTGTCTGCTAAATGACAAAAACTTAAAATGTATTATATAATAATCTAAAACCCTGTGGGGTGACCCGCTGAACCAGGGTGGTTTAGCACTGTGGATAATGTGCTTATGTGTTTGTGTTTTGGACAGTCTGGCTTCAACCTTGTGATGAGTCACCTAAACTGTGTCAACGAAATCACACTCAGTCTCAATAACAGAAACCCTAGGTAAATGTGTGTGTGTGTGTGTGTGTGTGTGTGTGTGTGTGATTGTAAAGACTTGACATGACTATTAGATTTGCATACTGCTTATAAATTTGCATATTAGACATATTTCACACTCTTTGTGCTACTCTGAATGGATTCAACAGGACAAAAGCACTTGTGTTAGAACTCCTGGCTGCTGTGTGTCTCGTAAGAGGTGGACATGACATCATTATCTCAGCGTTCGACAATTTTAAAGAAGTAAGAACATTCTATATGCACTCTTGCTCTCATAACGAAACTCTACAGTTTCCTCTTTTCGATTCTATAATGAGTTGCTGAAGCTCGCGTTCAGCCTTTGCAATAGCCTACTTAGGTTTGCATCAGAAAACCAGCAAAACCAGTCTGCACTGTTCTCTGTATTAACAGCAAGTTAACCTAAAGCCAACTGTGTCTCTTTTTAAGGTGAGTGGGGAGAAGAACAGATTTGAGAAGCTAATGGAGTATTTCAGGAGTGATGACAGCAACATTGACTTCATGGTAACTTCCCTTGTATCATGTAATTATATTCCAGGATAATTCCTGTCATTTAATCCATTGCAATCCTTAATAAATAATCCTATGGATCTCCATTTTAATCCTTATCATGTAATCATACATTATCATCATTATCATATAATCAGACTTGATTATACTATTATAATAATAATCAAGTAATCATACATTATTATCATTATCATATAATCGAAACACATTATAATATATATCCTATTATATTTATAGTCAAGTAATCATACATTATAATTCTTCCCCATTATAATTCTTAGCATGTAATCAGACCCCATTATGACTCTTATCATGTAATAAGACCCCATTATAAACTTCATCATGTGATCAAAAGCCATTATAATCTTTATCATGTAATCAGACCCAATTATAATTCTTATCATGTAATGAGACTCCTTTATAATTTGTATCATGTAATCAGACCCCATTACAGTGCATCCGGAAAGTATTCACAGCGCTTCACTTTTTCCACATTTTGTTACGTTACAGCCTTATTCCAAAT
>JAUZSU010164451.1:0-13598 GCA_034780255.1 Parotocinclus maculicauda | reverse complement strand
ATAACATTTATTTAACCTACAATTAAATTAAAGTGAATCTGGAAAAAAATTAAATGAACAGAAGAAAACCGTTGGCTTTCCACCGGAGGGCAGAAAAAGCTAAAAAAGATCGTCGGCGGATCCGCGAAACAAGCAATAAAAGAAGTCTGGCCTTAGTCTGCACAAAAGAAGAAAATATAGGGCCAGATCGTAGGCATATTCTGTATATGTATACCATATTATATTACATTCGTATTATTATATTATGTATACTGTATATTATATCAGTCTATGGGTGTCCATTTCGTACGTGCCCCCAGTCGAAGCTCTCCCAGTGGTAATATGTGGTTTTACTTTGTATTCACTTATTTCATGTCTTTATTGATTGTAAGCATTGTATTACATTACTTTGCTTTATATATGCCTTCAATCCATTATTATATATTAATACATCCAAAAAAAATGAACAATTATTAGGGCGTCAGGAACTATTTACATTTCTTCTAATAGAGAAATTCTCACCTCAAACAAATCTGAATGTGAAAACAATTAAGTTTGAATTTAGAATGAATGAGCACCTCAACATGATGATATAAGGTTTGGCCCTCAGAACAAGCTTTGGGTGACTAACAAAGTCTCACTTGCAGCAGAAGTATATATTTTTTATAATTAAGTTAGTCCTAAGTCAATATGATATAATATGGAATTTAGCAAAACTACTTCCTAACTGTTTAATCAATACTGACAAACAATCTGAATAAAAAAACACAACACTACTAATACTTAGCATAACAGGTGAGTTAAAAGTTTGTCTGACCTGTCCATTCTTCTTGAGATCTGCCCACATGCTGGTCCCATCTCCTCCTCTCATGAGAACGTGGTAGGTGAAGTAATAGATGCCAGGGAGAGGACAAGTGAACTTGCCTGTGCTTGGTTCATAGTAGTTGCCCACATTGGTGACCACATCATCAAACTTAAGCACGTCACTGCCTTCGTGCTGTTTACGCAGCCCGGCATAGAAGGCGATCTTCGGACTGTAGAAGGATGGCACATAACCATTAGGCCCAGGTCCTGGGGGCCCTTGTGGGCCAGGTTTTCCTGGCTCTCCAGGGGGGCCTTGGGGGCCAGGAGGCCCTGGTATCCCAGGAGGTCCTCGGTATCCAGATTTCCCTCTTCGGCTTGTGAATTCAGGAGGTGGTGGGGAGACAGCCAATTCCTGGCCATGTTGAGAAGGGGTGTAGGGGTCACACACCATCCGACAACTGCCAAGCATTTCATAATGACTTCCTGCACTTCCAGCTCCACCCCCTTTGGTGCTGTGGACCAGTAAAGGTATGGCTACCAGGAGAATGAGAACCATGGCCACACCCACAGCTGCCCCTATTACGCGCTTGCGGCGGCTAAGCCGAGAGGCAGCCAGCGCAAGAAAGTCCTCTTCTCCTTTAGGCGGAATGGTGCCCGCCAGTGTGAACAGTACAAAAGAACAAAAACACGCACTGAATGTATGGTACAGGGAGCTTATGGAGAAGTTTTTCTATATAGGAAAACAAAAATCAGCTGCATCTACGGAAAGGTGACAGCGACAGGGAGAAGTATAACAGATGAATTTATGGATGAGGTGAATAGACCTAGAAGAGTGTGGAGCATACAGAGTGGAAATGGTACTGAGGGATTATGGGTAGAACTGGGAGAAAAGGGAAGCGTGACACTTGAAATATAAGGGGAGGTACAATGCGTATGGATGTGCAACTGTGAGCTCTGGATAACCTTCGTTTAGATCAACTACAACATTGAGCACAATAATTAGCGCTCAAATAACTGCGTTATACAATTGATCTTGACAAGTGAACTTGTTTTTCCTTTCTTTCTTGCATTTCCCCTTTACAAGCTTTGTTATTATGAGCAGATTCCCATAAGACACAAGGCCCTTTATGTTCTCTCTTTCATCACAGATCAGTAAGAATGTCCCTCACCTCAGAAAAAAGCCTCTAGAGCTGGAGCTGATGAAGGGAACAATTGTCAAATTCAGTGCATTTAAGGTCATGTATGATCACTTAATGTTACATTTGTAAACCAAAGTTAAACATTTTACTTAGGCATACCAGGAGCTCACTTTATGATAAGGAAATTTCTGTGGTCTATGGGTAAAAATCAAATGAACGCACTTCACTGGTCAAAAATGTGTAAGGGGTTTTGGTCACACTGTGCAAGAAGTCTGTGGTGTCTTTGAAAATAATTTAAGTGTCTTGGTTTAGCGACTGGCTCAGGGCTATCATGGGCACTGTTAAAATTCCATAACTGTGGAAAAAAACAAACGATAAAAATCAGATACAGCCACAATCCATATGCTTTACACCAGTATAACACTATATTACACCAGTTGTGACAAGTGGTTTAAGCCAAATAAACCTACCATATGCTCATAGAAATATACATTTTAAATAGCCTCATACATCTTTATATCTTTTATATTTTCAACTCGCACAGCACTTTCACTTTTCATCTTTCATCACAGAATAATATCAGTATGAAAGTCTCATTACCAACCAGAGCGAAATGAGTTCCCCTTTTATACCTTCCTCCTTTTGGCTCTTTTCTTATGCCATCTTAAAAAAAATCAATGCTATTGTTGTTTGGGCTCCTTTGGCATGTTCATTAGTAGCAAATATCCATATTCCTGTAATAAAATTCTGTACTTGTTCGCATTGCAAACACCTCCATATAATCAGACATGATGTAAAACCACCTGCCTAATATTGTGAAGGTTCCTCTTGAGCTGTCTGATACGACAAGGGATGGACTCGTGGACTCCAGAACTATGTAGGTGTTCAGTGTTACATGGCACCAACAAATAAGCCAATAAAATAAAAGTCTTCTAATTTGTCATCCATGGGTCAGACTTGTTTGTCCAGCACAAATGCTTGATCTGATTGAGATCTGGGAAATTTGGAGGCCAATTCAACACCTTGAACTGTTTGTCACATTCTTTAAACCATTTTTGCACAGTAGCAGGGTGCATTACGATACTGAACAAAGTCACTGCACATAGGAAATACTGTTTCCATTAAGGGGTGTACTTGGTTTGCAGCAATGCTTAATTTGGAGGTACGTGTCAAATTAAGAGCCACGGGAATGCCAGAACACAAGGTTTACCAGAAAAAAAACATTGGCCAGAGTTTCACACTTTCCGTCTAATTCGCCTTACATGCCATTATCATGTTATGGCTGATTTGTGTAGTTTATGATTTACATTCTAAGTCTATTTATAATGGTCAGGGTAGGAATTCAGAAGCACATTTCCAGAGTCAACAGTTGTTTCTAAGCTTATTGACCATTTTATCAGTTTTATCAGTAAATCTGATTCTCTACATACTTTGTTTGTTCCATTTATTCTATTCTATTCTGACCACCACAGACCAGGTACTATTTGGTTTGTGGATCATTCTCAGCACTGCGCTGGTGGTGGTGTTGTGTTTTGTCCTGGTACAAGTGGATCAGACACAGAAGTGCTGCTGGAGTTTCAAACACCGGATCACTGTCATTGCTTGACCGCAAATAGTCAGCCTACCAAAAATGGTGCTTAAAGCAGCATCTTGTGAGAAATTATGAAGTATTAAAGGATGACTAACACAGACTGTCCAATAACAGATGAGCTACTGTCTCTGACTTTCATCTACATGGCGGGGACATATAGTAGATGTATCTAATGGTGCACAGTGAGTGAATTCAGTGTTTTTATTAAAAAACTCCAACAGCAATGCTGTGTCTGAGTCAAGTCATACAAGCACAACACACACTAACACACCACAACTACATCAATGTCACTGCAGTTCTGAGAATGATCCAGCACACAAATAGTAGCCCATCTTTGGTGGTCGTGTGGGGGTCCAGACCATTAAAGGACAGAGTAAAACCAACTAACAATGTATGTAGAGATGATCTGTAATGGTAGAACTACAAAGTGCTTGTACTTATATGGTAAGTGGAACTAATTAAATGAACAGTGGGTGCAGACACAAGGAGGCAGAACTAATAAAGTGATCAGTCAGCGTCGATATGCTTGTGGTTGTGAGAAGCAGCATTGCTGGGTATTTAAACCACTGCCCATTTATCATTATACCTTGTTGTACACTTTGTAAGTATAGAAAAATATAGAAAAAAGCTTCTTCAGTGATATGACCATGCTGTTGGCTGCCTGCATTTGGTTTACTGACCAAGACTTAACAATCTTTAAATCCCCCAAAGTGCTGCTAGAATCAGGTAAACCTCACTTACAATTAACCAACTCCATTGTAGCTCATGAGAAATGTCCCTCACCCTAGAATCTGTAAACTTGCAATAAATTAGATAACTATACCTGACTGTCCAGTGATTGTACACAGAAATAGGTCGAATCATGTCTAATAAGCTGGCAGTGTCTATATAATGCATATATGATGTAAGGGGACACAACACTTAGGCTACATTTAAGTGTATTAAAGTTATAAATGATTTTACACCTATTATACACTTTGCATGCTAATTGATGTTGCCTTTTATTTTCAAATTCATCTCGAAACAAATGAAGCCTTATATGGAAAAATACCATTGTATGGGCTGACGTGTAGCTGTAAAAAAAACTGTACGAAATACCGATACCTATAACTTACTGTACGTTTTGCCTGTAACTGTACAATTTACCCACATATTGATATGTAAAAGTAAATATTTTAAAGCTATCTGTAGCTACATGCTCATATGTCGCCTGTAGTTACACCTAGCTATATAGGGCGACGAAGATAAGGACGATGTCCTGAGGCGAACTTCTGACATTTAATATAAACTATAAGAAAGTTTGAAAGACTTACCGTTTTTTTTGCTTTTTGATAGTTTTCTGTTGATGGGAGATTTTAACCGGACGAGATAATTAAATGTAGCAGGTTACTGGAGTTACTCTTCTGTATGCCGTTACATTTCCAGCGACCGTTAACTGGTAGGGCGCGCGCTCGTCTCCTGGCGACTTTTTAAAAGATGCTAGTTTAGTAACAGAAACGTCCAGATCTTTCTGCTTGGAAACACCTCAAGCCGATGTGGAATTAGGAAAAATAAGCTGGCGCTTCTGCAACGGAACGGGAAGCCAACTTCAGGACGCAGCTCAAACTTAGTTGTCGTGTTTTAGCTCATTAACCGTGACTAATTGCGGACGTGCTTTTAATTTGTGCCGATTAAAGCCAGTTGAAGCACCGGGTGGTGTTAGTGGACTGCTCCGTTTCGACCTCTCCAACACCTGTGAGATTTCAGCAACGTTTGGATCTACTCTCATCCTCCGATCCTCCCTCCCTCCTTCCCTCCATTACCTTCATCTCCTCCGCTATCTCTCCCTCTTCTCTTCTCTCCCTCCTTAACCTCGCACTGTTCAGTTCGGTATAAAACATGGAAATGTTAACCTTTTTTTTTGGTATTTAAAAGTTTACGTCTTCTCAGAATAAAGTAAACCACAAAAAATGTATAAGGAATTCCTCAAGGAATATGGATGTAGATAAGGGACCATTTTACCAGAAGAAGCCTCTGGTTATTATTATTATTATTATTATTATTATTATTAATAATAATGTTTATTAATATTATTATTATTATTATTATTATTACTATTAATAATAACAATAGTAATAATAATAATAATAATCTGTTGTTATTCACATTAAATAATCAACAGGTTCAATGTGGAACCTACTAAATCTTTAAGGGTTTCTTTACACACCCTGTTTTAAAAAACAGCATATATTGTGTTTTGGGTATGCTGGTATGCTGATTTTAGCATGATCATGTAGTTTCTTGTTTCATGCTGGTTGCTTTATACTGCGTAGTCCTGTTCTGGTGATGGTTGCTGGTAAATCTGCTTGAAATCTGCATAGCAGTGTCCAAAACACAACCTATGGTCTTTGCTGGGTTTTTTTAGCAGGACAGACAAATTTAACCACCAAAATGCTAATTGGAAGAACCCTGGAGATTAAAATGATTTCCTGTTGTAAATGTGTTCCAATATAAATGCCTCTAAATGCATTCTACCTGCAATGTACAGGCTTTTACTTGAAAGACTAAGCAAGGAATACATTAATATGTAAGCTGAAAAAACCCACTAGAGCAGGCAAGGCTTATTTGCTGCTATAAGGGATTTGTTCTGCACTATAAATGCCCCTAAACGTCTTCTACGTCAACCTACAAACACTGTAAGTCTTCTCTTGGTGGACAAAACCAAGAACCTGACTGGCTTGTTAGAAGAACCCTTTGAATAATAAAAAAGAACGTCTTGCTTTTCAGAGGTACCAATGTTGCTCAAAATCTCTCTAAACAGGTTCTACTGGGAGCATATACATACTTTAAGGGTTTACCCAGACAGGCAAAACAAAGAACCCATTACAAGAGTATTCATCTTTGCTGCAAATGTTTCTGTTCACATCAAAAAGCATCTAAGCAGGTTTTATTTGGAACCAACAAAGCATTATTGGTTTCAAACAAAAAAGCAACATGTTCATAAATTGCTGAAGACCCTGTGGAGCTTTTAGAGATTTTAAGCTTATTTGCTGTTACAATGGCTTTTCTGCAAATCAGAACGCCTTTAAACAGGTTGTAAATCTACAAAGCTGTAAGGGCTTCCTCAGAACGACACCAATTTGAAAGCTATATGGATCTCTGTTCATTATAGGTGTAGACAAGAAGTGCTCACCAAGAATATATAAAAATAATCAATACAGAAAACATGTTTTTAAACATGAACATAGTGTAATGCTGTTCCCAATAGCTGTATGTGTGTGTGTGTGTGTGTGTGTGTGTGTGTGTGTGTGTACATATACGTAGTGTAATGGAGTAGTAGTGCAGTGGAATGTGTGTGTATACACATATATATATATCCACTGCACTACTACATTGCCCCTGTTTTTCTAGGTTTATAGGCATTAACAAATCCGAAAAAGCAAAGCAACACACATGTAAAATTTTAAATTTGAACTAAATATCGATCTCTGTGTGCATTTTACCGAATGGGAACCACTTGGGAACCACTAAGATTTGTGTGCCACTGGCAAGGTGCAAACTCTGGGAAATGTATGCGTGAGGATTCACATCAGAGTGGCTCAGCAGAAGAGCATTGGCTCACAGTGCTGAATAACACTGGTCCGGATCTCACCTCTAGCAACACAGGGTTTCATATGCATGAGCTTTCTTGCACTGTGAAGTCCAGTGGTGTACTGGAGCCTGAGGTAGAGTCTGTTGTACTGGAGTCCAGTGTGTGGTTCCAGTGTGGTCCTGAGGTTGATCCCAAATCTTAGTTTCCTGAGGTTTCTGTTTCACAAGGGACACTTCAGGATAGTGGGCTGGGTCTGTCCCACACAACAGACCAGGGTACCTCCCACAGTATTTATGCACTTTTCCAATTTATGCAAATCTGACCTATATCTGTAGTTGCATGTGTCAGTTTTACTGATATTTGTATCCATATATGGTAATCTGCCCTATATCTGAATCTATAAGCCAATTATATTATTATATGTACAATCCAGTTGTATGCAGTTTTGCACCTGTGATTGATTTACGTATTTTTAGCCCATTTTCAAATAATAAGAAACATTTAAAATGAATAAACAAAAAGTTTAATATAATTTTGCTTAGGACCCAAATTTAATGCACATATTGTTAAACACAAAACACAATATGACTTATGCAAACATTTGGGATTGTGAACATGTCTACTAAAACTTATTCATAACACTATATATCGATTACACCTGGACATTTATCACTATGTTTTTGGTCAAACTGAGAAGGACACTTAATCCAGTATTATATTTAGATTTGAATGTAAATCTGACAAATATAAATGCTGTTTACTGTTGCTGTTTGGTATATTACTGTTGATATTACTTTCTCATACTAATAGAAAGTAATTATTTTAGTTCAATTCTTTCCTTTCCAATATATCTATATCAAACTAACTTCAATATTAGATATTAATTATTATATGCATTTATGAGTAACCTGTATCCACAACAGTTATATAATAAAAAACTGTTTGGGCTTTTTCTGTATGAAAATGATAAGAAATTATTTGAGTAAAATGTTTGTGTAAACCGCTGTGTTTTAGGTCAGAGAACAGTTTTTTCAAGGCCACTGTGTGTGTGTGTGTGTGTGTGTGTGTGTGTGTGTGTGTGTGTGTGTGTGTGTGTGTGTGAGAGGTCTTTTAGACCTCATTAGTGAGGGACACTGAAACCATTGTGCTCTTTCTTGTGCAAACACACAAACACTCATGCTGCCTAACACCATACACTATATGCAGGGCTGTAGACTATAATATCATAACACTTGAAAGTGTGTTTACAATATCCAGTTTTGCAGAGTTTTAAATACCAGAAAAACATAGTCAGTCATTGTCGTACTAAGAATCCAATCCCAGTAACACCATATGAATAGGGGGTATGAAATGAATAAAAAAACAAAATATGTTACCAAGGGAACATGTAGATCAAATCCACTGCTGTGAGCCTTTGAATGCCCAGTGGTCAAGGAGGGTGTGGCACTGGTCTGTTGATGAAGGATAGAATGGCGTCTGACACGTTGCATTGGCTCGTTTAGTCTTGCCGCCCCTCTTTAGGGCACTGGGTCTGTGTGATGCACAGCACAGCTCCCATATATATATGCGTCCTGTGTACTCCCACTTATCCTGGTCAGGATTGTTGGGAAGAGCCTTGAGGCTCATAAGCCAAAATTCATTTGTGGGCAGATTTAGACCCTATACAAGGTATTAGTTAATCATAGTGTCCCATAAAAGCTTTACAGCTCAGGGTGGAAACCAACCCTAAAAAGGACACACACATTGGGATATCACCATTTGACCACAATTTGATACAACCATGTCTTCCATCGGGTGGGAATGTGGAAAGTAACCAGAGTACTCCGGAGAAAGTTCACACAGAATGGAGAGAATATGCAAACTCCACATATGTGGAGCCTGGGCCAGGAAATGAGACCTTGTCACCCACAGTACAAATATTGTGATGACAGGTTATTAATACTTTAGTCAATACTAATTGGCAAATAACTATTAATGAATAGGTCTAGTAGTCTTCAGACAAATGTATTACGGTTTTTAAATTCCATAATCAATGAAATTCCAGTCACTTTACTGATGCACACTGACATTTGGCACCAACTTCTCAGACTGTTAATATATCACTATATCAATATTTTTATCGTCACATTCCACAGTCCTACTGATGTACAGACATATATTCCAGTTTCCTTGCACCAAATTCTGTATTCTGCAGAGCCTGTTGTAAATGAGAACAAATGCATATTACTCTTACAGATTTATTACAGTGTGCAAAAAAACATAAATTTCCTAAACCTTGTTTAAGAAATAAAATATGAACTAATTTGTACATATGACTAATACCTAAGTAGATGAGATGTTATTAAGGGAGGATACTGTTGGAGGTAATTGTGTATCAGTAATTTGCTTACATTTGCATGCAGCATGTCCTTGGGCTGCCACTAACCATGTTTAAATATGGAGTTTTGGTGCAGCTCCATTGAGAATTCTCTGTAACTCATCTGATCTCCCTCCCTGTCAGGTTTAATCACACATCTGCATTTTTAAACTTTAATGGAGGGAGTAGGAGTGGAGGGAATACATATTGACGGCTCTTTCTCATCCCTCCTCCTGTTTTCAGAAATGACCATTGGCAGAGGAAAGAAGAATGACGAGAATGTGCGCTGGCAGAGGACAGAGACACCCAAGCCATCCCCAAATAATGAGCATTGAGACACAAGTATCTCTGGATCTGGCAGGATTCAGAAGGGACATGTGGAGTTGGAGTAAATCAGTGCGATGCTGTGTTGTGTGTTTTGTGGCCTGAGTTAAATGGTGTGCCACTTCCACTTTGTGGGTCAGTCAGTCTGTCCTATTAGGTACACACATGGACACACACACCTTCCTCCAGCACAGTTTTGGCCTCCACGGATGCATAATCATTGCCAGGAGTCACAGGCAATATAGTGAGAATTGGATCTTTAGTGCCTGTTAAAATATTACTGAGGTGATTAATATTGAAATGTGCACGTCTCTGAGCTGTCTGTCCCTCATTCTTTCCCCCTCATTTCCCCCATCCCCCTTTCACTTCATTTCTCTGTTCCCTTTCGTTTTCTCCTTTGTTCTGTTGGTAGTTTGTTGCCTTGCGCTCAAAATGAAAAGAAAGTCTGGTTTGACTTATGACGAGCTTGCGCCCCTGTCCAACCATTTAAAGAAGCCCTTAATATTTACTCTTTGAATTATTACTTTGACCTGTCGAATATATTTGGCCATACTGTTCATAAATATAGCTCCAGGTCACAGTCAGCATAAATGAAATGTGATATGTAGCCAAAACAATGCATTAGTCATTGAATCCTAGTCATGCCTTGAAGAACTTTATTCTCTTGTTGATTTTCAAGACTCTACTAATTATTGTTTTATGATGGTGTTTCTTAAAGCCAGCAATGACAATTGAGGTAATGACATGGAGGATCATGAATCAGTTTAGAGTTATGGTATTTAAATGCGGATCTAGCTGTGTGAATCAGGACTGCTGTTGGCTGTGATAACCACAGTGAGTGCAGATTTCAACATTCTGGTAGCTAATGGGAAGTTAAAAGCAGGCCTACATAATAACGTGCACATGTAGACATTTATTTTTAAGTTTATTAAAATGAAAACCAGATTTGGCAGATTATAGCCAAGTCAGGTTAAGTCTGTTTACAAATACGCCTAAATAGGTTTGTTTCTTGTTTAAAAAATACATATGGGTAAACTTCCTATATTTTATTTCTTTTTGGTACGAAACTTTAACAGTTCAAAGGTTTCCCAAAGATTAAGTCTCTTTGATAAGTGATATGTTCGCATCTTTGGTCGGCGAGGCATGACATACACAAACAGAGAAACAACAAAGCTAATCCAATACTTTCAGTACAAGTAAACGATGTACTGTACCTGAACTTAACAGCACCACGAGACCATACTTCTGGAATTTTGGTTTACCACCAACTACCAGGAGACAGAAAATGAAACACAACTAAAACCAACACCAGTGAGTGAGTGAATTAGCATTAGAGCTCTGGTTTGCATTGCTAAACCACCAATTACTGACAAGAGGTTCATGTTGTGTATTAAAGTTGCGTCTCTTCAAGCTCCCTCTTCAAGTTCTCCGTGGAACCTAAAGGTCATGCAAATTGGCACGTTACAAGCCAAAGTGTCTCAGTGGTTTTCTTCTCTTTAATTCTCTCTACAGTCCTGAACCTTCCTGATTCGTGTCCTGCTCCTGGTGAAGTGACGTTTGTGTTGCGTTCATCCTCAGGAATTTGTACGTTGAGTACTGTGGGTCGTGTATGGGTGCGAGTTACCAAGAGCTCAGCGATGCCCATGCTGTGATTCAGGTGGCCCCTGGGTGGAGTTGTGACATGAGCAGGTTAGAGTTTGGCTATATTTGTGTACGTCTGTGTTCCGTCTCACCAGAGGCTACAGAGTGTCAGTGCTTCAGGGGGGTGAAGGCTGGGAATGTGTGATATAATTTAGGATATGTAATTAGTAAGTAAGTGTAAGTATTAAGTAACGTAGTATGAGGTATCCAGTATCCCATTATTTTGAGCTGGTGATCCAGTTTTACCATTATATATTAGTCTAACAAGGTACCACACAAAGCAGAAGGTAGTTCTGAGGTGATAAGATGTTATCACAAACATAATAGCACTGGCATCATGAAAAATTGCTAATCTTGGAGTCTGACATGTTTCCACCACCATGCAGCTATAATGTCAGCATGCAGATCATAGGTCTCGACTGTGTGAGCGACTTCACAGTACCAATATGAAATGGAATAATGCTGCAAAATTTTATCTGAAAGGATTCACTGTGTTCTATATGTAGCTGTAAATAATGAATTTTAAGGTGTACGGGGGGGGGGCATGTTTCCATGCATCTCAAGCCCAGTCTCTTCCATGGTCAGAATTTTCAAATGTGCTAGGACTCACCTGTCTTAATCGTACAAGGATACCAACCACTGGATCTAGGAAACCAGGGTGCGTTATGACTGCAAACGAATACACTTCCACTGAGTCACTCTGGTTCAAATCCAAAGTTTGAGCGGCAAGACGCAGGAGGTGTGATTTCCTGGACCGCTAAGTCTGTGTTACACGTTTACAACTGTTTAGTTTGTGAATTATTATGTTTATTTTTGTAAGGGACCATGCGCAAATTGCATTTGTCTCCAATGCGAGAGATGCTTTTCACCAGAATTAGCAAATCTGTTCTAATTGTGACAGTGCCAGAGGCTCCTGGGGCACAAACATCATCAGATTTTCACAAACAGTACACACAGTAGATAAAGACAACCCAGTTAAACAAATGAGACCAAAAAATATTATACTTGCTCATGCAGCAATAACTGCAAAAAAATGTTTTCGGTAACTTTGACTGCACATTGGCTTGGAAGAATATTAACCCATAAGTTAGTAAGTTTCCTCTAAACATCACTTCAGGTCCTTACACATTTTGACTGGATTAAGGTCAGAATTCCAAAGAATGATTTTTATACTATTCTTTAAGCATTCTTTGATAGATTGACTTTTGTTCTTAAGTTTATTGTCTTTCTGCATGCCCCACATTTCTTGAGATTCTGTTCATTCAGTTCACAGACTGATGTCCTGATATTTTCCTTTGGAATTTGCTGGTATAGTTCAGATTTAATTGGTCCACCAATGATGGCAAGCTGTCCTGGGCCAGGTGTAAAATAGGCCACAATGATTCTGCCACTACCACGTATTACTGATGCAGAAAGGTTCTTAAACTCAAATGCAGCATTTTCCTCCATTAGATATAATGTTATATATTCTTCTCATTCCTCCACAATACATTTTTTTAGTCTTCTGGCTTGTCACGTGATCTTTAGCAAGATCGTCCTTTTTGTAGAGCCATGCCTTTCTCCTTGCAAACCTTCTATGCACACCATTGTTGTTCAGTTTTACTAATTAACATAAGTAATGTTTGATCATTTTCCTAAATGAATAAATGACCAAGAATAATATGTTTTGTCTTATTTGAGAAAGTTTACTCCATTTTTGTTCTAAGTAGGTAAATTAATAGTCAAATTAATAGTAGTTCTTGTATGGAAATATAACTGTGTTATTAACAGTTTTATATATATATACCAACTATGTAAGAGATTAATTAGCTCAATTGGTGTGTCTAAAATGTACCTGTGTGTCTTCTGATATGAACCTCCACAACTCTGGCATAAGTGGGTGGCATACTTTCCTGTCCCACCACTGTGGTTATCCCAGTTGAGTCCACATTATTCAGACACCACTGGTCATGTCAGGTACCAGAGGGTGACCTGGGTTGGACTGCAACACAGAATCCTATTATATACGTGTAATATTATTTGCTTATTTGGACCAAAATTCCGCTTAATCTGACCAAAACACGTGTACAGTATGTAATTTCCGTGAAGAAACTCTTCGTCTCCACCCGAGTTTCTTCCCAGCCCTCTACTGCCACCTACAGGTCTTTGCCTAACATTTCCATTTACTACAAAAAAAGCCACAAGTCGCCACTT
>JAUZSU010164440.1:0-13600 GCA_034780255.1 Parotocinclus maculicauda | reverse complement strand
GGATGATCTGTCTGAGGCTGAATCCCTTTTTGATTGACAGCGAAATGAGCGAATCATTTTATGATGTAGGCCGAAATGGAGCTTCCCCTCCTTGAAAGACCAGCATCCGCCACTGATTAGTATGCTTGTTTAGAAACCTGGCTGAATTTCGATGCATGCTCAATCTGAACACTTTTATTTCCAGCTCGTCTCCTGCAGCACTGTCCCATCCAACTCCTCCTTTCTTATTACCCCAGCATCAGAGCTCCCAAGAGTCGATGCAGCTATGCCTTACAGCAATGGCCGCAGATTGCTATTGATTGGGGATTGACTGTTCAGGCTCCTCGTTAAGGAGCGATCTCGAAATGAAGCTGTAAATCTGCTGAATCATATTTCACTATCGACTTTGGCCTTTAATTGGGAACATCTCTGGGCTTCGGTCCTGCTGCACTAAATAAACAACAAAGAATTTTATCCAAGCTCATCAGATCTGCGAGAGCCATTAGGCTTCGGAGGACACAGTTTGGTGCCAGCACAATGTAGACGTATCGAAGAGGAGTCAGAGGCAGGATGGGTTTGCAAAGTTTCTTTATTCAGGAGTTTCCAATAGACAAAAGTTTCCAGTGCTGGGTGGAGCAGAACACCGGCAGAAATGCTTAAGACAGGAGAAGGTAAAGAGTGTAAGCAGCAAACATCTGACCATTTCAGTTCTGATCTGACACAATAATATGTGGTACTGAAATCCGATACATACCTCATATGGGGTCATGTGACCTCAGTCTGAACAGTCAGATTGAAGTTCATGTGCTCCAGCACTCTCCGGAATCCCAACTTTTTTCTACATCATGCCAGAGCTCATCTGTTTTGTGTACATTACCATATCGCTTATTGCAGACATTGTCATGTCATTATCATCCTACATGGCTCCCTTCTGACCCTTTTCTCTTTCCACAGCAGGCTGTGTAATTACTGCTTGCTATCCTTCCCCTATATATAAGGTCCTTCCAGTTCAACCCCTTGGTAGGTCTCATTACACTTACCCTTTTGGTTTGTTCCTGGTCCTGATCCTTATCTTGTTTCTGACCCCATTCCTGGTCCTGGTCCTGGTCCTATTCCTGTTTCAGGCTCCTTGTCCTGTTACTTATCCTGTTCCTGTTCTTGGTCCTAATACTTATCCTGTTCCTGTTCTTGGTCCTGTTACTTATCCTGTTCCTGTTCTTGGTCCTGTTCTTGGTCCTGATACTTATCCTGTTCCTGTTCTTGGTCCTGTTACTTATCCTGTTCCTGTTCCTTGTCCTAGAATCTGGTCCCGTTCTTGGTCCTGGCTCCTGGTCCCATTCCTGCTCCTAATCCTGGTCCTGTTCCCAGGCTCCTGGTCCTGCTCTTGGTCCTGTTATTTATCCTGTTCCTGTTCCTTGTCCTGGATTCTGGTCCCGTTCTTGGTCCTGGCTCCTGGTCTGTTGCTGCGTTACACTTTGTATGTTTTTTGTATTTTACCCTGCATTGTGCTGTTTGTGTTATCCTTGTAGGTTAGTGTAAGTGGTTGGATTAGCCTTGTATGTCTGTTTGTGTCTTAGCTTAACCCGTTAGCTCTTTGTCTGCCTCTGTAATCCTTTGTAACTTTTCTGTCCCACTGTTCTGTGTAAGGCGTTAGCATTAGCCCCTGGTCATGTCTCTCAGGTTTCTTTTGTCTTCTAATAGGGACAAACAGGGACAAATATAATTCAATTGTTACACTTGTTTATATATCAATGTAAAGCTGCTTTGTGACAATGTCTATTGTAAAAAGCGCTATAAAAAATAAAATTGAATTGAATTGAATTAATAAAGCAGCATTTGCACTCGTGTCTGTTCCTGTCCTCGTCCCTGTCTGCAGTCATTCTGTCTATAAGTTTATTAGTGTATATTACTAAACAGTATATATATATATATATATAAGAAAACTTTAGAATTAGGTTTGATGCACCTGGAATCAGTAGCGAAGACAGGCTGCCGGCGTGTTTTGCGCTCGTCTGCCTGTTGAGTCGTGAGAGAGGTCTTTGAGATGGAGAGCAGCACTGCAGGGATTCACAACAGATGTTAGCACTTGAGTGGCGTCTGGTTCTGTCTAATTACATCTGTTTCTGTCTCTCGTCCTCGTTTGGCAGAGTCTCTCATACCAGCTGACAAAGTTTGAGATCCCTCTGGGATGACCTGGATTCCTGCCTTAATGACTCATGAATTGTCATCTGATCTTTATCTGAGTCATTATAATAGACACAGCTTAAACGAATCACTCAGACCTATTGGAGATGCTGTGGAATCATTTATAGTCCAGGCTGAGGAAGAGCTTACCCCTAAATAAAAACACCAAAAAAGGTTGAGGTGCTACATGGTTCTTTATTATGGGCTTTGGATGATCTGTCCGAATTATAACAAAGTAACAGAACTTCAGATCATTGTAGTGGGTCCACAAATGTTTGGATTGAAACTGTGTATTTGGGTCTCTCAGCTGCTTTCCAATTGCTCGTTCAGTAGCAGTGGTATGTGCATATAAATTGGCTGCTGATTATAAACATTACTAGCAACAGATGTCTCTCTTTCTCTTTCTCTATCTTTCTGCCGAATGCCGTCAGCTGAACAAGAACATTTCGAGGAATCATCTTAAACAGAACCCAGAAACCATCTGCTGAATATAAATGGAAAGGAAAGAAAGTCAAAAGTCACAGAACTAAGTCCACATCTTTTTTTTCTCCCACAGACTCCACATGGAGGAGAGTCGTAGTGAGAGGGAGTATTTGCTCTCAGCTTGAATAATAGAACTTCTCTATCATTTTTCGGAGTTTCGCTTGACAAACTGAGAGCGCTGTTATTTTGCTCTCAGCCGTTTATTTCATTTCAAGAAAATCACCAGCCGCCACTAGTTCCGGCATGGCACATCACCCTCTGAGAGCGAACAGTCCCTTGGACCTAGCATGAAGTGACCTGAGAATACAAACCATTATAGAGCAGTGATTGTCCTTCCTAACCGGCTTTGTGAATCTCTTTCAGCTCTCAGACCATCTTCCAGTGGTCTTGTCTTGTTTGTGTCCACCTGGCAAGAGGCATTTCTGGATAATCCAGTGTCGCAGAGTGTTAATCTAATAGAGGAACAGAGGAAAGGCTGTGCTCTGGGATCTGGGCCGGAGATGTAGACGCCATTAGTGAAGGTTTCAGCACAAAGAGGGCCATGGGGGCCAGAGTTTACACTGGGTTAATTAAACATGAGGAATGAGTGCACGTTTCGGTCTTCCTGTCAGGGGAATGAGGAAGAACAGGAATGGGTATTAAAGAAGAACCATATTCTTGGAAATGCCGTTTTCAATAGCATACTTTAACAAAAATGGAAATAAACCCAACAGGTTCCGGAGAACATACTTTCTAAAGGGTTGAACGGTCGTGAGTCCAAATTCCAGCTCTGGCAAGGTCTAGAATTATTAAACAAGTCCCTGCGCCCTCTTATAGCAGCATTAAACTTGTAGCAGAACCAACTGTCCAGAGCGATTTGCACTGAGATGAGAAGATGAGAGGTAAGAGTCTTGCTAAAAGTCCCAAGATTTGGTGGAGCTGGGATTAAAACTCAAAACATTCCAGTAGGTAGTTCACAGCCTCAACTAAATGACCTGCTCTCTTCAGGTAGATTGTGAGAACCTATCATGAGTGAAGGAATGAAAGTGTTTTGGGGTCACCACAGTGATGTGGTTGATGTATCGGACCCTAGTGAAGAAGAGGGAGCTGTCGTGAGGAGCCAACTAAGGTGGTTCAGGCTCTGTAATAATTATGTTTCCTGGACACCTCCCACTGGACGTATATAAGGCACTGCCAAGTGGAATAAGACCCCAGATTAGGTCCAGGACCCGCTGGTGGCCAATGGGCCACCACTTTATCATTTACACTTAAAGCATCGAGCAGACACACCTATTTAGGTACTGGTACTGGACTCAAATCCCATCTCTGCCAGGCTGCCACAGTTGGGCCCTAAGCAAGGCCCTTAACCCACGATTGCTTAAATTGTAAGACTGTAATCTGTGAGCAGTTGTAACCTGCTCTGGATGAGGGCGTCTGCTAAATACCCTAAATGTAAATGTAAACTGGCTCTTGGTGTTTCAGGTTCTGGACTTACTGGATGATTGTGCTTTTTAGTCCCAGCTACACAAAACCATTGGGCTCTTGAGCAATACTCTTTAACCTTCGACTTCTCAGCTCAATTGTAAGGCATCTTTGGGTATTCAAGGGCATAACCTTACTAAAAAATATTTGATTTGTTAGACAATGGTGGCTCAGTGGTTACGTTTCTGGGCTGCTAACCGGAAGGTTGTGAGTTTAAAACCCAGCATCATTCAAAATCCTCTTAACCTCTCAGCTTTGTTGTGAGCCGCTCTGAATAAGGAAACCGAAACCTGCCAAACGCTGTACATGTGAACCCTGGCTGCCAAGTGGGAGCACTGGGTTGGATTCTTGGACGGCAAATTTTACCAGCTGTGTGAACAAACAAACGTTCCTTCTGCTCCTGCTTCTACAGGTTGAAAAAATTGATTATGCAGCTTGAATGTTTGCCAGGTTTAGAGTTTTATTCCCAGCCAATGTAGACGCTACAAAGGTTCGTCTAAACAATATAATAATGTTATTGTCCCTGCATTTCCCAGATCTCTTGGCCTGCTCTACTGAATCTGACCACATTTCTTGCTCTTGGTTTCACCCGCTGCCAAGCGCTGGTCACAGTTGATCAGGCAATCTGAGTGGATGGGCAAGCAGGGAGGGAATGAACTTCAATTCAGAGAGACAGAACAAAACAGGCCTGCTTCAGATGGCCCTGGACGATCAGCCATTAACGCTTATAGCAGTTCCTGAACCACCGAGTGTGATGCTCCAGCATCTGTGGTAAGTTATTTCAGTGAGCTCACATCGAAGAGCACCATAAGGGACTTGGGTCGTTTGATGAATTTTCCCTGAAATGCATGTGTATTGGGCAGAATTCCTCTACGATGCTTTGTTACGTCTCCCTTTGCATCAGTAACTGCACAGACCATATCATGTCAGGATTCCAGCTGTGTTTTGAGCCAGCACAGCCACCAAATGGTGACCAGACATCTCCTGCGTTTGGCAGGTGCCCTTATCTAGAGCAATGTAAGAGCTCATTTGTGCTTTGGCACAGACAAAAACTATTAAAACATTGTTGTGTCATCTAGATAACATTCTGGATTTAGTATAGAGAAAGGTCTCGATTCTTCCATTCATCTTGACCAATGGATCTAATCGAGTATATAAATATATGTATAGACTTTCCTAAAAACAAGTACGGTGGGGTACGGTTCGGTGGGGTAGCACCGCTGCTTCAGAGTAAGAAGGCCCGGGTTCGATCCCAGGGTAGGGCGACCTGGGTCCGGATTAGCGCCCCGTCTAGGGATGTTCCTGCCCTTGGGCCAGAGATAATGATGAAAGAAAGTAAATGAATATACAATATATTTATATAAACATGCAAATATTATATATATATATATATCAGTACCTAACAAACAGGTCACAGTTATACAAACACAAAAGGAAAAAAAAGTAATTTTCTATTTTCTATTGCAAGGAAACACACATTAAAAAAAAAGAGTAAAACATGGTGAAAAGCCTTATTTCAAATAAGTTTACAAACCAAAATCTATAAAAAAAAATATTTCAACCAACATGTACAAAGTTGCAAAACACAATAATACTTTGATACCTAAATAAATACTACAGTAATACTGCATTTAACTACATTAAAATGCAAATATTTTAATTACAGTCACTTAACAATATTTCTATATAAACAAAACATTTATAAATTTTTGTTACGTTTTTATTTTATTTAATGCTTTATATTAAGAATTAATTCCTCCAGTACGTCCAGCACCACCTTTTCATTTTCTGGTTCCGGTTCCTTAGCTTATTCCTTCAGACAGTCTCATTAGATCCAAGGCGAAAACTAATACAGACTGATTGCTCATTTCTTTTTCAGAAGCTCACCGGGGCGAGGAAGGTTGAGGGGTGCGTGGGAGGGGGGGAGGGGGGGGGCTGATCACACCATGACTGATTTGATAAATGAAGGAGGCGGACAAGTGCAAGGCTCAAGGCCACACAGGGCCAGGTTAAGCTTTCAGAACGTAATTAAAGCGAGGCAGGAAGCGGGTTCAGACTCTTTGTCAGACGCTGGTTGTGTGTGCGGGGTTCCAGAGAAGGCAAGGTCACGTGACTGTTTAGCATCCGAGCCAGGATCGCCAACGCTAGAACGCCAGGGATAACATTTTGTATTGATTTCTACTCACTGTTTCTTTTCAGGGACTCCTAAAGGGGCTTCAGTTACTTCATTACCTTAGTTGAAGTTTGTTGGATGGCCCTTGGGACACCCGTGGGATCAAGTTATCATGAATGTAAAATCCAAAGTGGATTACCTGGACCTCTGTTGGGGGGAGGGGTGTCTGAGAATTATTTAGAATAAGGTTAAAATGCTATGTTATGATACAAAAAAGCAATGGTATGATCATATTAGGAATTCTGTTCATTCTCAGAACGTTAAGACCCTGATGTGAGGGGCTTGATTTGCACGCCGGACCTTGTTTCATTTCTTAATTAATCTCGGGCACTTCGAGGGGGACAGAGTGTAAGTACAACACCCTAAGTGGATTTTAGGATCTCATCATTTAAAACTTAATAAACACATCATTACAGGTGGGCGGCACGGGGGTTCGGTGGGGTAGCACCGCTGCCCCTCAGCAAAAAGGTCCCGGGTTCAATCCCAGGGTGGAGCGGCCTGTGTCCTTTCTGTGTGGAGTCTGCATGTCCTGCCTGTGTCTGCATGGGTTTACTCCGGGTACTCCGGTTTCCTCCCACAGTCCAAAGACATGTGTGTTAGATTAATTGGTGTCTCTAAAGCGGCCCTTAGTGTGTGTGACTGTGTTTGTGTGTGTGTGCCCTACGATGGATTGGTGCCCCATCTAGGGTTGTTGCTGCCCCTGCGCCCAAAATTGCTGGGTGGGCACAGGCTGGCCCACGACCCTGTGTGGATCAAGTGGAAGATAATGAATGAATCAATGAAGGAATCACGATGGATAATACAGTTGCAAAGTGTTCACAACACTAGAGTTTATTGTACTTTTTATTTTGTAAATGAGCACAGACAAAAGTAATTGAGTAACACTAAGCACTTCCAGGTGCAAGTAATCCCTGAACTCCACAGGTGATTGATTTACCACTACACGGGAAGGCTGACATTCCCCCACAATTTCAGCAATGAAATCCAAAAAGTGTCTATATAGGTCATTAATCTTGGTAGAATTCAATATTTAGGTGAATCAAACGAGTTTTTGAGCCATGCCTGGATACACGCTTCAATGGGAGTGAATGGAGTTGGCAAAATGCACAGAACAAAAAATCTCTCAGCTCATTTATTGTACAGTTTCTTCACCTCAAACCTATTTGCATGACAAATTTTTAAAGACAAAGCGCTGTTTGTCTTTAGAAATTAGTCGTGTAAATAGTGGGACTCATTAATTTACAATTTAGAAAGAAAAAATAACTATTTATTGTAAGTCAAGCCCTCCAAGCCCTTCATAGGAAGCCCTATGTGTTTCCCAGTGCTTTTCAAAAAAATGTAACATAAAATGTATCAGATATTATATTAATAATTTGCAAAAATAAAACACATTATGTTTAGGTCGAGTTTGTTGATTGGTATGGCATAGTACAGTCATGTGATTGATAAAGCCAGCTAGTGGATTAATAAGATAGGTACATTAATTTTGGTGTAAGTATAACTGAACCATTTCTAATTGCATTTACATCAATTATCCAGCACAACTTATAAGTGGTACAGTCTTATGGTCCAAGCCATTGTGGGTTAAGGCTTTTGCTCAAGGACCCAGGACTTGAAAACCAAACTTTCTGGGTCATAATGCAGTATCTTTACTGCTAGCCCGCCACAATCCCACTTCTCACTGTTTTTATTAGAGCTGTCTGTTCGTTTATTTTGCTTCTTTAACGTCGCTATCGGCATCAGTGGCCATCATAGAAACACACATGGTTATATCCATACACAAGTTCATCTCAACACCAGTCACATATATAGACACACGTCAATGCCAATTTAAGAAATGAATTAATCTAATACATGTATTTGGACTGTGGGAGGAAACCAGAGTACCTGGAGTAAACCCACACAGACATGGGGAGGACATGCAGACTTCACGCAGAAAGGACCCAGGCCGCTTCACCATGGGATTGAACCCAGGATATTCTTGCTGTGTGGCATCGGTGCTACCCACCGAGCCACCGTACTTCCATTTTTATTAGAGCATTGGATCTCAACAAATGTAACTTGAAATAAGTTTGATATATGTTTTACCTATCAGGGATAAATTGTTAAAAACATTGTTTCACAAACAAAAGATTTTGAGTCTTGACTCTTGAAAAGATACCTGATCAAGAAAATCAAACAATTGTACCAACCAAAGAAGATTGTAGAACTCTAAGTTAATTTCAGCTGGACATGAAAATTCTATTGGCCACATGTTGATAGACTGGATTGATTGTTGTGCTGTATTTGTTCAGATAGTAAATGGATTAAAGAATAAATTTTCTTATTGTGAATTAAGTGGGCTGCAAGTTGAACAAGGTTGGGAACCTCTGCAGTAGAAAGCTTTCATGTCGGTGCCACCAGGCACTTTATTAGGTACACCTTGCTAGTATGATGTCGGACCCCTTATTACATCTTCATGGCACAGATTTAATAAGGTCCTGAAAACTTTCCTGAGAGATTTTGGACCATGTTGACATGATAGCATCACATAGTTGACCATATCTGGTGACTGTGGAGGCAGTTGGAGTACAGTGAACTTACTGTTATGTTCAAGAAACCGGTTTGAGATGATCTGAGCTTTGAAGTTTGGCACGTTGTCCTGCTGGAAGTAGCCATCAGAAGATGGGTGCACTGTGGTCACAAAAGGTGGTTGTATTCAGTGCTTTGCTTTAGCCTCCAAAAATACAGTAAAGAAAAGGACTTGGAATCTGTTCAAGCAATGAGTTGTGATCCTATATAATGAAAGACACAGCAGCCAAGCTGTGGGCACGTAATTGTACATTTGGAGATATTTCTTTCACTCTGGCAGTTCTTCACTGACAGCCTGGGAAGATTTATGGGATACGTTTTCGGCGAGTCTACACCTGTTCCCTGCATCATATTTATCATTTTTTATAATGCCTTTCCATAAATAAACTAAGGATTAGCTGAATGTTATATTTTATGATAGCCCGTATTATTGCTGTCACCATAAATTGACTGTTGCCCTTCGAGATTTGGAGAGTAATGAGTAGAACAAGGTTGATTTTGTCCCAAATGATCTGATTCATCTAGAATGGCTGTATTCAGAGTTAATAATAATCTGCCAACTGCAGGCTGAAATGGCTATTTCTGTTCAGTGTCCAGTGGTTGGGCAGAGCTCCCCTGAGAACATTGGAGCTTTGCAAACACGGCAGAACACGGCTTTAATAGAAGGCAGAAATAAGTGGATTAACACCTCAGTGGAATCCGTGCTGAAAGTGTCTCTGTCTGACTTAAACAGCAGCACGCCTTCTTACACTTCTTTTATTCCAGGGTTATTTAAGTGGATCTGATGGAGCAGATGGGTAAAATCTGTTCCTACAAAACATGGAATTTGTGAGAGAACGTTCTACCTTACTGCCATATGGTTAACTTTAAGATCAAATAGCAAAATGACATATGAAGTCTAGAGGCCTTTTATCAAGTACCACTACCATAGACATTGTACTCTCATATTATGCACAATTACTCATCTCGACACCATCTTTCAATGGAAAAGGAGCACCAGAGGACTACCACTGCCAGAGGACAACCAAATTTCATAGTGCTTACATTTTCACAACACACATATAACAATAATGTAATAGTAAATGTTGTTGTGTTGTTGTTGTTGTGACTGGCACATTTTTCCCATAAGGAATAATATAAATTTAATTAAACCTTTCCAGACCCCTAGAAAAACCACTGTATAAGATATTACATGCATAAATCGAGTCATATTGTACAGGAGCTCCCTTATTTACGATAAGGATATATTCTGACAAATCCATCATCAGTTAAATTTATTATGAACCAGTGAGTTTAATGTAGCCTTATAGAGCCGATCTTATTGTTTAAAACACTTATACATTAACCTAGGTTTGGACAAAATCATTAACGCAAACTATTTTAGAATAAAGTGTTACAAATCTCCTATAGTTTAGGAGCAGTGGATTAAGAATACAAAGGAAAAGCAAAACACTTTATTAACTCATAGTTAGCTGCTAATGCTAACTGCTCAACCTGAAAATGATCCGGAGGACCACTTTTCTATTGGTTTAGGCCTTTTTGGCTGTATTTATCAACCTTTTTAGAAACCATGGAGACCTATTTTCAGTAAGAATACATTAGGGTAGATATAGCAATAAATACTAAAAAATAATATTTTTTTAAATATTCTTCCAGTTGTTTATTATTATCTGAGGCATGACTTTAATATGAGTTTGTAGCTTATTCTACTGTCATGAGTACACAGAAATAAATAAAATAAACATTTCCAATTAGGAAATATATAACAATATACACCCCACAATATTACACTGTATAAAGGAATCAGTATGGTTGAAACAGTTTCTGAATCAACTTCAAAGCATTAAAAACAGAAAAGAAGTATTTCCCCTCAATAAGACATAACCCCAAATGCATGTTTTAATCATTGCTCTGAACCCGTCTCTCTCGATTGGATTGCTTCACTGCTTTGTTTTTTCTGTTATATGCAATGCCTTGAGAAATGTCTCTTTAACCGATGTCTGAGCCTTTGGTTTCACTGCTTCATTGGTGCTAATGGTTGATGGCAATGAATCTGGCAATTGTAATCTCACACAAATGTTATAACACGTAATGTTATGGCTATTTCAACACGTTTTCTGCTAAAGTAATGAATCGAGTTGCTAGAGGTGCCAACAGAGGCTCAACAAACTTTGCAACATATAGCATTACAGTCTTTTTCTAAACCAAAAAACTTCCAAACTGCAGACACAAATCATTTATTGATCACAAGTTCTTCTACTCTGATCTCACTTTCTTTCCCAGCTTTCTCCCAGCTGTTGTGTGGCAGCTTGTACACAGTCTGTGCTTGTCCTATAGATCATCATCAGTTCCTGCTCTGGATCACAGGGGTACACTTCAGAAAGAGCAGAGACGAATATAAGAAGCAAATCAAACCAGCTTTATTAAACAATGTCAGATGGTAGAGTTGCCCTGGTGAGAGAAGGAGAAGTGGCTGAGTGAGGAGAGCAGAAGACGTGAGACAAGGGTACAGAATTGCCAGCGGGTGTGCTGAGGCAAGAAGAGGCACAGAAGATTTGCCAGTGGATGTGGCCATGAGGTACAGAATATGTCAGGAGGTGCACAGACTGATCGACCTAAGCACAATTCTCTAAGCAATATGCAAAAACAGCTGTGTTCCTGGTGGAAAACCGTGAGCCTTATATAAGCTTCCTTCAAGATGACATATTTTCCAGGGACATCCATGCTTTTGTCAACAAGACAATGCAGAACAAGTCAAATCAGAAAAAGTTAGAACTTAAATATGCAATAAGGATTCTGCCATTCAGATGCTTGACTTATGAAGTGTGTACACACATTCTGATCAGAGTCTGTGGGAATGAGACAGTTCTCATGAAAGTATTACCCAAAGTCAGATGGTCAGAAACTATAGACACAAGGACAAACTGGAAGGGCCCAATGGGGGCAACCCCTGGGCCAAGGTACCAGACAGTCAGGTGCTGGGCATGAAAATTAGGCACATGGCATCCAAAATGTTACTAGTGGGCACCCAAATTACTCACATTGTACTATCAAACAGATAATGCTATCAAGAGCTAGTGCATCAGGAATCCAGGAGGTGGTAGACCACATAAGCAGGGGAGTCATCAGTAAGTATAGTACAAGGCAGGCTGGTAGAGAACATGGCATGGTCAGGGGGGAATGGTGGTGACTGGCTTGAGGAAAGACACATAGAATGAGGGTGAGAATTGGTAGCGGAAGGGAAGATGCAATTTAATTTCCTTGACAATATTAAAGAGGCCATATTCTTGGGCTGAAGCTTTAAGCAGCCTCACTTGAAGCTGATATTCCAAGTGGAAAGCCAGACATGATCACTGGGGTGGAAGCAAGACCCTGGCCCTGATAACTGTTAGTGCGATGCATGTCCTGATGAAATAAGATACCTGCTCCCAAATTGCCTCACTATGCTATATCCAATCATCCAGAAAGTTCTGGTTGAAGAGGGTTCCAGGTGGATGAACGGTGGCTGATTTCCAAATAAATACCGAAATAGGGTACTGCATACGGCAGAATTGTTTATTTGGGGGAATTTCTGCCTATTGGAGGATCTGACTAAAATATACTTGCTTAATTTGACAAAAAATCCCATGTCTCCTGACACATTCAGATTGTATCTGGGTTAAGATGCTTAGCTTTTCGATCTGCCATACAGTGGAAACCATGATCTGATAGGATTGCTTCAGCGATTTAAAAATAATCTCATAAAAATGATTTTAGTAATTTCAAAGGCTGTTGTGTTAGGAAAACCCATACAGCCTGAGCAAGAAGAGAAATACTCAATCAGATTGAGATCAGATAAGGACTTAGGGACATACGTTCTGTCTGCTGGGCACTGAGGAGGAACTGGAAACTGGCAGAGTGTCCAAACTAAATCCACCTGAAAAGCACTGTCAAAAAAGAAGGTAGAATGAAAGACAGGATCCATAAATGATGATCAAAAGTTGCAAGACAGGGTGCAGCGACCAACATGACAGGAGATGGTGAATATAAATTATTTTTAAAAGACGGACCATGTTTTAATGGCTGTTGTAAAAAATTCCAAGCAATTATTACAATTTAATTAAGAAAATCCAAATTCGGGTAAATGATTGTAGAGACATAAACAAACAGACTGGAAGCTGTAATTAAAGCATTTGTCCACTGTTTACATTTACGTCATTTAGCAGACGCCCTTATCCAGAGCAACTTACAATTAATACAGTCTTACAATGCAAGCAATTATGGGTTAAGGGTCTCGCTCAGAGACCCAACTGTGGCAGGGGTGGGAATTGAACCCAGGACCATAGTCCACTACCTTAACCACTAGGCCACCACAGTCCCACTATAAAGTGTTAAATCTATTTTTTTAATGATTAAAGCAAAAATATATTATATATATATATAAATAAAACAAAAAAAAACATTTGTAATAAGTTTTGAACCTACATAACATTGTAATTTCATTAAAATGCCATTTTAATTAAGCCAAAGGTCCTTGTTGGTTTAATTGGGCAGCAGTGCGCTGGAGCTTTTAACAACTACATAATGATAAGTGGAGCAGAGCTCAGGTATTATAATTTAATGAAAAACTAAATGACTTCTAATATACTCCTTATGAAATGCATTTAACTATTCAAAGTTATAAATCCTGCTGTCAGACACCCCCTAGATAGCTACTTAGTGTTAGGGACATACCTGCTCCCCGCGCTTGCCCTGCCGGCCGCCATTACG